>JABFEB020000020.1:1750822-1764787 GCA_019775895.2 Stomatorhinus ivindoensis | reverse complement strand
TAATCAACGTGTGGTATTGCCCCCCCCCCCCCCCCCACACTATGCAGAAGATGGAAGGCCTGCTGAAGGAGGTGGAGGCCCCCCTGGTGCAGACCAATGAGGTGATAAGTGAGCAGTCCCTGGAGGCAGAGGAGAAGGGCCTAGAGGCGGATCTCCAGAGAGCTATGAAGGAGAACCAGCAGGGGGAGACAGAGAGTGCCACCCTGAGAGCAGAGCTGCTGCATCTCCAAGCGGAGCTGAAGGTGGAGCGCAGCCGCTGCAAGAACATGGGTAAGACTTCTGGGTCACGGGACAGCAGAGTCAGTGGGCACCTACAGAGTCTTCATCAGCTGGGGTTCATCTCAATTCTCAAAATCTGGAGCTGAGAATATAAGGTGTTATAGCAACGAAGGAGGAGTGGAGATAGCTATGGAGTTGTCAGGACACCTCAGGCTCCTCTTTAATGAGCCAGGCATGCAGAGCACCTGTTTGGGCTGGACGGGCTGTTCTTCTGCCCCATGCTTCCTGGAGTGTGCTCACCGTCAAGCTGTACTGGATAAGCGGGAAGGAAGAATCACGGATGGATAAGAATGATGTGTGTCATGTATTTTTTAGGTATGTTTCCAGTTATGTGCATCATTGATTAAAACTGTGTAGTGTTGATGTAGTTGTAATTTTAATGGACATCAGTGTAACGGCTAATATTGTAGGGGGCGCTTTAAGAGGGTGTTTCAGCATTAGAGTGTGATCACCCTCTCTGCTGTGTTTTGCTGGGTATAGAAAGGCCTGGTGCTTGTGTCCCTTCAGCTGAGGCCCTGGCCAGGCAGAGGATGGAGGCGCTGCTGGCAGAGAGTGGACAGCAGGGGGCGCTGGGGGACACTGTGGCATGGCCACAGCAAGAAGAGAGGTGGCATCAGGCGGAGCTGCAGGTGTTACAGGACGAGCTGCGTAAGATGCAGCACCACGGTCAGGGAGGCAGGTACAGCTCTCAGATCTCAGCAACCCTTCAAGGTCCCTTCAAGCTTCACCCCTTGAGTTCATCCAACGACCACTAGTGCACCATGTTTGCCTAATTAATACTTCGTTGACTTTTTTCTAAATTATCATTATTTAATAAATAAAATTAATTGAGCTGGTGGTGAAATGTAACAAAGACACTGAATGGCTGGGGTGGTCCTGAGCACCTGAGCAGATGTTTGGGAGCTGCTTCCTCAGTTTGGGGTCATCTGGAGCCCCAAGCCCTGTGAGGCTGGTCTCTCTTACCCTGGAGGCGTTTTATCTCTGCATAAGCCTTGGTTTTATTGAGCTAGTATCGGGGGGAAATTCATTGTGACGTCTTAAAGCACTTATGTAAGTCGCTCTGGCTAAGGGCGTCTGCCGAATGCTGTAAATGTAAATGTAAATCTCGCCCCCGGGGGGGGGGGTGCTACCCTACCGCAGGCCCAGCCAGACACTCTGTGGTCGAGGCCCCCCGTTGACTGGAATGAAACGCGGTGTGGGACGTGGGAACCAAAAGCGCCACCCGGTGGCCTGTCAGAGGCCTGTCGTCCTGCCCGCCCTGAACACTGAGTACACAGCAGGCTGCCAGTGCCAGTGCCGGGGGGGTTGAAAGCCTGAGAACTGCGCTGAGTGTCTTTGGGCTCGGAAGCAGCTTCAGGTCCCAGCAGTCAGGGACTCTAATTGCCAGGGATATTGATCAGCCTGGCAAGGGGGTGTGGGGGGGTTGGGTTTGCGAGATATTGATTACCTGTTACTGTGGTTTCCCAGTAAAAAGAATGGGAGGTGCCGGAGAGACCTGGGGGGCTCGACGCTGCCCCCCCGGAGCAGTCTATAAGCCCGGTGGGTTTCCGGGTCCCCCCCCCCGCCCCCCCACGTTGAGCATTACATGGAAACACCTACAGCGCGCTTCCCTCCCTTCTCATTTGTCTTGTAGTGGCCCAGTAAGCTTCCAGGTGACAGGACCTCTCTCAGTGTCCCCAGCTGATCTCAATGGCAAGGATGCCAACTCTCCTGTGTGTAAGAGGACATTTTGATTTATAGTGTGTTGTTTATATATGTTTGATCTTCAGAAGCCAAGTGGGAACACTGACAGTGCAGGTGAGCAAGGGCAGAATGGCCCAGTTTGACACATCAGGAGCAGAGCATCCAGAAAAGGAGCTGACCAGCAAAAGGGGGGGCATTTGGACCCAGGAGCAGCAGGTTGGCATCATGGGAGAGACACTGACGGGCAAGATCAACAAAATCAGAGATTACAATCGGGATACATGAAACAGGCAGATGGTGTAGATACAGGTCAGGGATTATAGTCAGGAATATGAGAATAACAGGCAGATTGTGTGGATGTTGGACAGACATTACAGTCAGGAGTACAGGAAACAAAAGGCAGACTGTGGATACAGGTCAGAGATTACAGTCAGGATTATGAGAAACACAGGCAGACTATGTAGATACAGGTCAGGAAATATAGTCAGGAATCTGAGAAACACAAGCTGACTGTTTGGACATAGGACAGAGATTATAGTCAGGAGTATGAGATACAACTAACAGAGCTTATATCTTGTTCAGAAATGTATTTGAAATTTCTTCTTCATGATGCAAAGCAGTTAATAGTTTCAGTCCCAAAAGAAACATTTCACATAAATATTTTTATTTGAAGTCTCTACAGCTGAAAGAGCAAGAGGAGCACATCATCAGCATGTCAGAGCTTGACAGCGCCACCCTCAGGCTGCAGGAGGAAACTGGCTCCAGGCAAGCCCAGCTGCTGCAATGCACAGCTGAGCTGGAGGCCAAACGGACTGAGAACCGTCAACTCAGCCAAGAGGTCAGAGGTCATCTGGGGGTAGTCCGGGTTTACATGCTCCATGAGCACCATGTTTTCATGGAAGAGTAACGTCATTCATCAGAGCTGAACTGTTTTGGGAACTATATAGGGGGACAAGTGTGTGTTATTTCATTGACCACATTCAGCAGACTACTGCCTCTGGTTTTCATGCAGATGGTCACCGTAGTTCATTCTGTCCAGTCTTTCATAGTCAGGGAGGTGGTGTTTACTGCATCCAAAGCCTACCTGAACTCCTCTGCGCTGCTTGGGGTCTGCTCTGACTGTGTGTGCTGATGCTGCAGTTGGAGAGTCTGCGAGGTGAGGCAATGCGCGCAGAGCAGCGCGCCACAGCACTGGAGGACAGCGTCAGGCGCTTGACTGAAGAACTGCAGAAACTGCGCAGTGCTGGTGGGAGCCCTCAGGAGCAGGTGGGGGAGCCGCATCAACAGGCGTTCGTGCATATCGACTGAGAAGACAGTAGCAACTCGTAACAGCAAGTGCAGTCTATCAGTGCATCAGTTTTGCCTTGAAGACTCACTACTAAAGTAAAACCTACTGCTTCTTCTCTAGCGGAGTCTCAGTCAGTGCAATTCATATTATTTAAAGAAAAAGCATTTAAAAATATAAATACAGGCAAGGGTACTCGACTCACCACGCAGGACAGGATGTGACCATTTTTAAGGGGCCCTACAGGGTTTTTGGGGTGGGGGGTATCCCCTCATTTATTTGGTCAGTCAGTCCTACAGAAATCTGAGTACAGTCTCTCACAGAAGCCCCAGGTGCTGGTAGGACAATCTGCATTTGGTCGGCTAATTTCTGCACATGTCACAGGGGCAGCAGGAATAATTCCCGGGGGGGGGGGTTGGGTGTCTCCATAACCCTGGTGTGTGTATTGTGGTTGTGTGTGTGCGGATTATGGCAGAAAGTGCGGAGAATAGTGTTGAATTTGCACACAGTGTGATTTGGCAGCAATCACAGAGGGATTAGAGGCACTAATGCAGTGTTAGTCTGCCTGCAACGGATCCCATCTGTGCTTTAATTGCCTTTGGTCCTTTCATTACATCTACCGCCTCTGCCCTGCTTCCCATGTGCTCCTCACATGCGTGGAAAGGTCAGCATGCCAACATGGAGCTGTAGCGCGGCGCAGCGCCGGTGCCTAGAGAGCCGCCAGGCTTGATGGATCGAGAGGTGCACCAGGCCTTCATGTCTGCTGGTCACCGTGACTGACTTTGCAGTGTGTGTGAAATGTCATGTTGATATCATCTCTGTTACCTCCTGAGTCTGAAGTCCAAACAGGAGACGGAGTCTGTCCACATGACTTATCACGGTATCAAGGGTTAGGAGAAATTAAATCATCAATTAGTGTCCCCCCTGAATACCAAACGATTATCGAACCCCCAGGCTCGGACATATGAGGGCAGGCTGGCAGAGGTTTGCACCCAGCTGGCGCGCTCCTGGTGCTGGGGGCAGGAACAGCTGGCAGCGCTGGAGGCCAAGGAGGCGGAGGGGGTGGAGCTGACCTCACTCAGGGAGAAGTACCGCGCCAAGGTCACGGAGGTGAGATGCGACCCCCTCCCATGTTGCTTGGCCGTGCCCATATCCGTACGCCAGGGGTGATTGAGTCTGACGCTTGTGTGACAGGTGGACGCGTTACACTCGCAGCTGGACATAATGAGGCAGAAATACCAGGCAACCGTGAACGAGGTACCAAAGCTGTCTCTGCACCTGGTCTCTGACGGAGGTCAGACGGGCAGTGTTGATGGACCCGCCATCTTCTCGCCCAGGTGGATGTCCTGAGGCAATTCCTGGGGAACGCTCGGACCAACAGCATCCGCCTGCACCAGGAGAGCGAGCTGGTTGTGTCCAGTGTCCATCAGTGGGTGAAGGAGCAGAAGTAGGTGTCACCGTGGCCACCATAACAGCATGATTACTTCTAGAACATTCTAACACTGGGTAATAGGCTGTTGTATAGCTTTCCCATAACAATACCAGTTTATTTTTACCCTGAACCAGACAAGCCAACGAGAAGCTGAGTACCAAAATTAAAGAGCAGAGCAGGAAGATCATGCATCTGACTACTGAGAAGGAGTGAGTTGGGATGTGTGTGTGTGTGTGTGTGGGGGGGGGGGGGGTTTGCATAGATCACATTTGAGGACCAAATTGTCCCCAAAGTGTAGTAAAACCTGAAATGTCCCTAATTTAATAATCTTTTGAGGTCCCCATTTGGATAACCTCAGATTTATAAAAATCTGTGAATGCAATCAAAAAAGTAAAAATGTAAAAAGTCTTGTATTTGGGTTGGTTACTTATGGTTAAGGTTAGAGATGAGTAGGGGTTAAGGGTGTGGTGATTGGGATTAGGGTTTTTCCCATAGAAATGAATGGACGGTCCCCATTTAGATTGGAAGACCAATTCTGTGTGTGTGTGTGTGTGTGTGTGAGAAACGTGCATCTTATCAGTGTACCTCACCAATCGCCTTCTACAGCCTCCTGCAGGAGCACCGGGAGCAACTGCTAGAGGAGATGAGGGTGCTGAAGGCCCAGCTGGATGGGCAGAGGATGGATGTGGAGGGGTTGGTGGCCCATCAGCAGCCCGGTGCCCGCAGGGGGGGTAGCCATAAGCAGGTGCACATTGCCCAGGGACAGTCCAAATTAGCCAGGCTGTACTTCTTCGTAGCCCAAAGACAAGCCAGCCTTCCAAGGAGAAGCTGAAAGTATAAATTGGTGTCACTCATCTTCCCAGGCTTTGCGTGAGAGTAACTGGAAGCGACCAGCCTCACTATCCCAGCATCCCCGGCAGCCCTTGGCCCAGAAGTGAGTATCACCCTTCATCCAGACTGTTTATTTTGGATAGCGCCTCTGCTAAATTGGTTGCCTCAAAGTACCAAGTCAAGATTCACCAACCGGACAGAGCAGCTACTAATGTTATACAGTATTAATAGCCTAAATGAGATCGTAACCAGCTGAAATTCCTGTGGAAATTATGGGAGCAGAAGGCCAGCTGGCTGACCCCCCCAGGCATGCTGACCTTACACAAGTCAGCAATAAGTGAGTCGGTGTCATTAGAATTTGAGATTTGACGGCGTACGTCTGATCGGATCTCTGTGTGCTCAGAGGAGACGTTCATTTCTGCTCTTGGACTTGTCTGTAAGCTTTCATTAGAGATGCCTGTTAGGGCCCCCCCCCCCACACAGCCTCAGCTGCGGGTTTCTGTAAAAACGTAAAGTGTAAAACCATTATCCGGGGCTTTAACGAGACGCGGAGCCAGAGCTGGCTTTCGGCGCCAAGCAGAGCCGCCGGCTCGGTTCCCAGAGGAACGGACATTTTACCGCGGGCCAATCTCTGATAGCTTCACCGGCTATCATGCTTGATTTTAATGCAATTAGTTACTAACACAAGGCACAAGGGGTTCTAACAGAATCTGTGAATTTACTCAAGGTTTATTACGATGTTCTGGTAATATTCAGTAAATTTTGCGCCTGGATTGACTGTTTAAGGGGGCTCCATCGTTACATCAATAGGCTACCCAGCAGTTTGCGGTGTTCTCCCCGCTGCAGGTCACAGCCCATCTGTACAGCACCAGTAAGGGACCAGACGCAATTAGATCCTGACATTTTCTCTAGGCTTTTTATACATCGACACAAAGCTCCTCTTTAATACCACATTTTTGAGATCTAAGGCTTTAAGACAACCAGGGTGGGGATGGGTTTCAATGTCAGGAAACCTGCCCCCGGGAGAGGAATTAAAGTGATTAGGAAGCAGACTGTGCCTGGCGGTGGGGTCCTCATCACGGTCGGTCCGCAGCGTGTCAATGGAGGAGGTCAGTCACATGACCAGCCTTCACTCACAACATCCTTTGGGGATTCACGTGGCTCTGTGCTTCCCTGTTTCTCTGCTACCCGTAAAGCTCATCCTGTGCTTGTGTTTCCTGCAGTCAGGTTCATCAGCTACTGCTGTGGCTCTATGGGTTTTTACAGCTCTTCAGACCTCAGTCTTATCTGCAGTAGTGGGATTTGCCTGATCCTTCATGAGCTTCTCTGGATAACGGTCCATGTTGTCTGGCTGCAACACCAAGGGCTTGGAACACAGGCTGCAGTTTGATGCAGCAGATCCCAGCCTGCGATGCAAATGAGCTGTTTGCATTTTCTCCCGTGTAGGGATGAGCACAGTTCCAGCCTACAGCTTCACGCGGACGCAGACGCAGCATCTCTTAGAATGCTGTCTGGTGGCACCGTGTGGGGGGTGTTTAAGTCCCCCCCCGGTGGTTCTGTTTGTGAATGGAAGCCCATTCTCAGCTCAAAGTCCAGTCTTGGCTCTTTTTTGTTAACATTCTGTATATGACGTGCCCATGTCGTTAAGAAAAGCACTTAAAAGCCAGCAGAGGACTGTAAATGCTGTCTGGTAACCTAGGGGAGTGTCCTTGTCACCTTTTGTTCACACTTGAGCCAGATTCTGCCTTGGGTTGCAGTTTTATTGTACTGAGGAAAGCTTTCGAATCGTGGGATTAGATTCTGTCACCAGAGAGAGATTTCAGTCGGATGCTGCGTTCTGATGGTCTTGCAAATGCTTTGCAAAATCCAATCTACAATGTGAAAGTCATTCTGTTTTCTAAACGAGCATGTGAAGTGTGGGAAGGCTCTCAGGTTGATCGCCTAGCGGGAATGCCGCACACAGGCGGGCGAGAGAGAGAACGAGCGAGCAAGCGGCCCGTGTTCAGGATGCAGGTCCGGCTAACGAAACCAAGTGGGCTAATGCTCTAGGACATCCTAAAAGCTGCAGAAAGCAGGCCTCTGTGGGGAGGAGTCACATCCAGCCTCCTGTGCTTGTTTACTGCTCGGCCCCTGGGGGGCGCTGTCTGCTCAGGGTCCTTCTGCACTCTACCTCATGGCAGATTCCATACACTCTGTGTGTGGGAAGGCAGGTGAGCTTCTCTCCAGCTCCTCTCTTTCTGTTGCTGCCCCAAAGCTGGTTATCAGATGCCAGACTTGCAGCTATAAACGTATGATAACTGCAAGCGCGTCTTTGTGATGGACCATCTCGCCATGAAGGCTGGGAGAGTGTGCGGACGTTCCCTATTTCTCAGGAAAAAATTTTGATGGGCCATTTACTGTGCTTGGTCTTTTCACATGTATCTCAAATTTAAAATAATAACAATAAATCTGCCAGATTGTTTACACTTCCCTGCCATTTACAAAGCTTCTGACAGACTGAAAGCCGACACATTTGTTCACATACTGAGGAATGAAATATTCATATTATGTATTTTTCCCAGCAGAAGTTATCGAGATGGGGCATGAATGGTACTTGAGACAGACTGTCACAGCAGATGGTTATTAATGGAGGGGGGGTGGGTTGCAGTCCAGATTGGATGACTGGGTGTGAGACATCGCCCCCCACCCTCTCCACCAGCGTCCTGATTGAACCCTTACTGACTGCAGAGACGAGCTCACTGAATTATCTGCCCGGCACATGCTTGGGGAGATGCACTCGATAAGCTTGGCCCTCTGTGATCCCTGATCGGCCCAGTCCCCATGGCCGGCCCTAATGCTGCCCTGGCTGATTATTATTCACGCTTTAAACTGTTAATTATTTGCGGTGGACTAATTTTACATTTTGTGGAGATGTTTATCCCAGTGGAAAAAGGGGGGGGGGGTGGCATTCACATTCAGCTGAATGTCGGGGTGTATATAAAGCTGCAGAATGGGAGCAAACAGGAACCGAAAGGAAAGAGAGTCTGGGAATAGTGTGTTATTAGTGGAAAAGGCATTTTTAGGGGGGGGTGAGGGGCTTAGCGGGCTCTGTCTCTGCCTGTGATCAGAAGGTTGCTGGTTTGAGCCCTGGCGCAGGGGCGCAGAATAGTCACATGTCCGTGGGTCCAGAAGCAAGGCCCTTAGTCCCCAGCTCCAGGGGTGCCGTAAAATGGTTGCACTTGCACTGTGACCCCCAATTATGAAGAGCAGGATAGGGTAGGTGAAGAGACAAATTCCTATGTAGTTGTGCAATGACCAGTAAAGCATTATTATTATTATTATTATTATTATTATTATTATTGTAATTCCTGGGTGCAAATTGAGAGGCATCCAGGGAGTTGGAATTTTCTTTCAGGTATGTGATTGTTGACAATAAGGTGGCCAGTGTGCATCTCTGATGTAAGACAGCAGGCCACAGTCATTCACATCCTGTCCACTTCACACACCCTGTAGAGGCAGTAAGGGTCAGGGTGTTAGGGAGACACAACAGCTATGTATGCCTAATAGTCAGTACTTCTAGTAAAGGCCAGCCGTGTCACCAGAGGAGGAGAACCTGTGACACCTCGCTGTTGAGGCAGGGATCAGTGAGGGCAAGTCGCATGTCGTGTGTTATACTTGGATACAATGTCTGTATTGACAGAGTTAATGCACAACTGGTGATGTTGCCCTGTCTCAGATCCATCCAGCCTATGAGAGGGATCCAGGATGTTTCCAGTGAAAGTCCGCAGAAGAAGAAGGCCTTGGCTGCCAACCAGTACTGCAAATAGGCAGTACACAGCAAGGTAGAGTGAGGATCACACTCACTGCTGCAACTGCCCACAGGGTGGCGCTAAGAGAGAGGTGCGGACCACAGAGCCTTGGATTCTGAACTGGCCCACAGCAGGCAGCAGGTCCTGAGTGCTCAGCTCAGGCAGATCAGTGTAGGTAAATCTTATTAGAGGCTTGGTGGACCTATCATCAAGGGATAGAGCTGATAAGATTTGAAATCTTTAATTTAGCACCTGGGCTAACAGGTGTCTTCCCATTGTACTGCACAGTATGTTCCTGTACATCCAACCCTTATTCTCATCTTCATTCTGCTCTGACTTAAGACACTCTTGATTTAAAGGTTATGAAACTATGTATTTAGTTATGTAAAGATTTAGTAAAGGTACTTTAAACATAGCTCACTAAAATTAAAATGACAAATGAAACTCAAATGGAATTGAAATGTGTTCTTATTTTAATAATGAAATTGTATCATAACTGGGTTTAAAGCTCCCCCCCCCCAAGCACAAACACCTCAAAGTGAGTTTGAGGGTTTGGTGTTGGTTTGTGCCAGTCCACAGAGAAGTGCAGCCTATGACGTTATGATACAGCTCTGAATGGAGATTTAAAGGACGAGGAGGTATACTGAAACATGTTATGTAGCTTAACAATCCAAACTTTAACAAGCTTCTACGTATGTAAATTTCTATGTACTTCCTCAAGATCGGACATGGAGAAAGTATGAAAAGTTAATCTGATGTTTTAAAAGCCATTGATATAAAGTGACTGAAAGACCATCAAATTGCTATCACTTACATTTTTACTGTGATGCTCAATGCAAGTCTTAATGTAGCGGTTTTTATGTCACATTCAGAAACAGCTGTCAGAATGTAATAAAGGTTGCCCAGTAGAAAATGATGAATGTGCCTTAATGTTTGTGCTGTGTAAGTGTTTTGCAAAAGTGCCCTCAGATTTTTCATATCACACACACAAATACAGAAAAAAAAATCAGACAAGCAGCAAGTTCAACGACTACACCATTCATTAGTAAAATTTCTTATTTCTCTAGATACTTCTAGATGTTAAATATGAACAGTGACTTAATTAGTAATGTATATATTACATATTAATATAGATACTACCAATTAATTAAGCATTGAACAAGTGAAAGCCCAATTGTGCCATTTTTAATTTAGTTAGCGGATGGTGAGGTCCCTCGGGAATTAGGAGCGATTCCAGGATGTGACATCTAGCAGGTGTGTGTGATAATCGAGATTAATGACCAGGTTATGGGAGGTGTACTGTTTAAGGGTGGCAGTTCACTGAAACAGCCCGTGCTGTTATCATTCCATCCCTCAGCACGCGTATGGGGACTGTCGTCAAGGCAGACCCAGCGTTCCAGATCGGCCAAAGCAGGGACCACAGAAATGACCGACCAAGTTTCACTGTCACGTGTTCCGAGGAGCACGGTGAAGTTCTGCCACAGTTGTGGGGGGGTGGGGGGTGGTTGCAGTAGGACCAACAACGGAACAGTAAGGACAAAACAGCAGTGCAGTACAAGACAAAAGGAAATATATGATTTTTCGTCACCCCTAGGCGCTGGATAAGGGTGTATCACCTTCTGTTATTACATCATTTATGCAGAGTAGTACATGAGACTGGGAAGACGAAAGGCAAGAATGGCAGAAGACATGGAGGAGAGGAACCAAAATCTCCAAAACTGCGAGGAAAAAAACCTGTAAGGTCAGCTGACCGAATGCCCCCCATCCTAGGCCAGCATGATTACAAAGCCATACAATTAAGTTACTTCAGGTTTCAAGGATAACACCACTTACAGGAGAAGGTGACAGCAAGACACTGTTGTCAGGGTGACTACCCAGTGGGTACATGTGGGTACACCAGTTTCCCAAATTTCAGCACCTAGTGAAAAACAATGAATGAAATCCATGCAAACGGCTTACTGCACTGGATGAGTCCCGACTACAGTGATGACCTACAGCTCTCGTTTTAGCAGTCTTTGAATCAACTCTTATTTTAACACGTAAAAGACTGGTCATGTAGACTGGGAGGGATGACACTTCTTGAGCTCTGGTAACGCCACAGAATAATGCCCATAAAGATCAGACTATGGTGTTTAGGAGGGACAATCCCAAGCAAAGTACAAGCCTTTGGATGGCCTCAGCATCCTGACTTGCTCTGCAAGGTGGTGTGGACGTCCAACTGAAAGCTGGAGCTCTAAGAAGACAGAACATGAAATCAATGACACAAAGACTGGAGAGTCAGAGTGGGATTACTTGGACAAAAGGCTAAAAGACATTACTTTGTTAGGAGGGTCATCCATCATAATAATAATTATGAAGTGTCATCTCACCTTTCTGCCTGATCAGCGCACGATTAAATATTCTTCAGCTAGGGCAAGTAATTGAATTTTGCGGATGACACCCAGGGGCTGCTGGGAAACGGAAATTAATTAGACACATGTCTGTCCTTTCACAGGCAGTAATAATCGGATCCAGAGTTGACAATTCATTCAAATTAAATGCTTAATACTTAGGAATATGAAGCTTTGAAACGAAAGCTTTCATAAATTAACAAATTACCTGCGGATTGTTTTCACACATTAATTTTAAAGAGAACGAAACCACACACACGTTGAAAATCCTGCTTCACAACCATTAGGGGTCATGGCACGATTGCAAGTGTAATTCCTACTGCGAAATAACGCTACAGTCTGATACAGGTACAGTCCCATTTGAAGGACACCAACTTGAGAAGGGCACTTCATTACAAGCCGTCTGGCTGCAGATGGGAAATGGTCTGTTTGCAGTGCTGCTGCGTGGATTCGATGCAACGGTGAGTGAGGAGCCGAAGTGTCTGAATGCAAATACTCATCTGTTAAGCGTTTATCCTCGAAAACTCCCCTAAAGATTCCAAAACACACTGGATCAGGATGGAAGCTTCACAGAACATGATGTAAGAATCAAGCAATCAGGTTCATACAAACAAGCAGCAACTTCAGCCAGGAAACGACCTTGCTATCCCCCAAGCATGTTTTCCTTCCCAGAAATCACAAGTGCTGAAAACAAATCCTGCTCGGTTGTTTTTTATTACTCTTTATATCAAACGTTTATTTACTTATACAAGTTAAGTTTAAAACAATATCAGGATTTCAATTTAACTATCAGTCAGATGCTCGCATTACGATTCCCAACACGAGGACATAAAATGGATGCAATATCGTATTGCCAGAGGAATTCGGCTGCATCATGTCTTACGCATGCGCGCCCTCTTTTGGCTGATCAGTCACATTACATTTTTTAGCATTGCTGCTGTATTAATAAAAATGCGAAAATAGCACTTATGAAATTTTGTTTTATCAAATAATCATCAGGTTGAGAGCGAGGCTTATATATACAATGGGATATCCACAACAATCGGAAGGAATCACAAATTATTGTCAGCAGACGAGGAATTTAATATTAACAGAGATATCAAAAAAGCATTGCATTTATGCCAGGAAACAGTTCTGAACAATATACTGGTTCACTTATAATACAAAAGGTGTATAGATTAAAATATACACCGTGCAGGCGAAGCCTATTCCTGCTATTTGCAGTTACATTTACTTTATTTAGCAGTCATATTTATCTGTAGTGACACACAAGTAAAAGAAATAGCATACTGACCTGTGCTGTTTTATAAATGGGTTTCTGTGATTGGAAATGGTATAACCCCAACACTCACTAAGGGTCTGGCTTCAACCTGGGGGGGCTCTATGAACCCACAGCAGCATGAATAGGGGCAGACGGGATCATCTGTCTTCTTAAATTATAGCTCAGTGACACCTTGGCGATCCCTTGCATTCTATCTACACGCTAACGCTGTCATTATCCATGTTGGGTCGTCACAGCAACCCACCCCAAGGTCAAGGTTGCTGCCACAAGGCACCAGAAGCTTCTGCCTCTACTTCTTTGTCCATTCCCTGGGTTTGGACTGGGGGATCAAATGTGGAGTTTTTTATATTTATGTCTTCTTTTAGTGTCATTACGGTAAAGGACCTCATAGTTAACATCACAGTCACCCCCCTGTCCCCAACACATATATTATCAGTCTATCAAATAGATGCCTGAGAGGCTTCACTGGAATTCACTGCACTGTATGAAGGCAGCCCAAGCCCCGCCCCCCAACATACAGGGGGTGTGGCCATATTCTACTCCACAGGCACAGTGACAACAGCATGCTTCATTAACATGCAAGCAGGCCATGACAGTCACAACATCGCGGCCACAGAAATCAAGGCTGTCGTGCTCTACCGTAATGCGATTACTGTCAAAATGTCCAGCTGACAGCCAGGCAAACAGAGGCCAGGGCATTCAGATAAATTACTTCATTAATTAACATTGGAAATATATTTCTTTAAAAAAAAACACAGCAGCTCTGAAGCTTTCAGGATTTTTTTGCCCATTTAATTTGAAAATGAATGCGTGCCTGTTTCTCTGCAGTGCCGCAACTTAAATTGCTACAGTGATAGGGGTCAGTGGAGGGTCAACATCATTTCTCTTCCTCTCGGGTGGAGAGCAGAAAGGTGAGAAAACCTTATTTCATATCTCCTCATTTAGAGCAAGACTGAGACAGGTTGGGAAAGAGGTAGACTAAGATGGGAGGGGTG
>JABFEB020000020.1:1716068-1726252 GCA_019775895.2 Stomatorhinus ivindoensis | reverse complement strand
CTGCATGCCTAACAAATGTCACCTTAAATCGAAGCCTTATCATAAAGAAATGTGAGCAAAAGGCAACATTGCCACTCAGAACAGAAAATATTTACTTTTAAACAACATATAGGCAACAACGGACAGGTTTAGCAATGGCATACCACACAAAATAGGCTTAAAAATAAAGGAATCAGTGGACTTAATAGCCTAAAGAATATACAAGCATCCATGTTTTAAATTCCTCAGTTATTTTCTGTTGATGCTGTTGACAGTGTTACATGAAATTTAAAAAATCCTATTAGACCTACTTTGAATGACAAAACAAATTTATTTGATCACCAATATTTACTTTATAGGCTTTTATACTTTGATTTACTTTATAGACTTGATATGCTACAACCATATAAAACTCACATTTTGCTCTGGCTTCTGCTTGTTCGCGTAGCACACTCTCATGTTTCTGAGAAAAGTGATTCCTTTGAATCTTTACTCACTGAAACAATTTCACCACATTGTTCTTCTTGTTCCACATTATTGTCATCTATACCTTTCATAAGAGTTGTATGATTTATCAGTTTCCTTTGTGAAATACTTCCATTCCAAATTCCATCTCGGCCAATTTGTGTAACAGTTTCTAATTGTAATTAAAAAACCGCTCCACGCTCTGACCAAATTCCGCTCAGCTCTGCTCACATTCTCTTTTCCCAAACTGATCCTTGGAGACCCCAGCACAGTCAACATTTTGCTCCAGTTCAAGGATCGGGTTGGGAAGCAATGGCTTAGCTTACGAAAAAGTGCCTGAGAACTTAAATTACATTTATTTAGCAAATCTTTTGTCCAAAGTTAAAAGCCAGCCTTGACACAATATATTATAAGCATATGTACAGTAAATGTTAGCTTGAGCTAACAATGAATTATAATGGTTTCACCATGAAAAGCATTTTCATACAAAAAAATACATGCTTACAATGTGTCTCTGCCCACCAATGTGTCACGCCTACAAAACGAAAAAAAGTGAGACAGCTGTGGAATTATATAGTCTTTATTTATTGGTAAATAAATGTTTGTTCCACATTGGGGTAGTACATAAAAGCACTGAGCTAGTTGTAACGAAAGCTTTGTACAAGAAACAAGGATCATGACTTTACCTTTATTTAACAGACGCTTTTATCCAAAGCCATATAACATATATAGTTCAGAGAGCAGGGTCAGCCAGGCTCTGGCACAGGGGCACAACAATAAAATCACTTTGTCAGTGGCAGAATTTAAACCGATGACCTTTTGATTACAGGTATGGTGGCCGAACCTGCTGAGCCGCAAACCTAGTTACATATGGACATGGGCAAGAACCAGAAACAGGATCAGGAAAAACTGTTAATATACGGTGTTAGTTATGTCACCATGAAAGTGTTCCGTGTGGTAATGGTGAGACCCTTCGGTGTTAGTTATGTCACCATGAAAGTGGTTCTTGTGGTAATGGTGAGACCCTTTTATTACACCTATTAAACATAAGCCAAGCCTGCTACTGGGGCACCACTGCAGTCTATTTATATCACAAATACAGCATTTCATAGACACACAATTCAAGATGCAACTGAGAGCTTAATGGGGTTTAATGGCAAAAGGTGCTTTCAAAAACTCGATCCACAAAATCACTGATGCAGGTTATTATCATGGCATTTTAACTTGCATTTTGGTTCTGACAATGGCTGAGAAAACACTGGCACGATTCACAGTTACACAAACACCAGCTTTGGCCTTGTGCCGATTTCTGCAAAATGCAGTTCATCAAATATTTATCTTCATTGTACCCATTAAACAACTCAGGAGCCGTTTGACGAAAGCTATTCAGAATCTAGCATGTTTAGCCAATGTACACAGCTAGAGATTTCACTTTAGGCAATTAGTTACTAAGGTTAGTCCATGCGGCAGTGAAGGACTATAGCTTTCGTATGAACTTAATAACATGCCATTATTAGATTTCTCTCTGATCCTCTATGACAGGCCTGTGCATCGAGATGTTAAGAAAAACTTTCCTCCCCATTAGATAAAAAGGGCCAAATCATCCTAAGAGTTGCTATTGTGATGTGCTGGTATTGTAAGTGCTGAGATTGTAATGAGTCACCAGGATGCAGCACAGCGGGAAGGTGATGGGAGCCACGGGGGGTGGATACATTCTGGGGTGGACGTGATAAAGGACTACGCCTGTCATCTTTTAGACGAGCTGTACAAAACCTTGACAGGGAAGGATTTTCAGGAGAACCCCATGAAATCTGGCTGCTTGCAAAGAAGTAGATATTTGTGCTCAGCAAACTCATATCGCGTTCAGCTTGTACTCCAGTAAGGCAGCTGACAAGTCGGCTACACGCTGTAATCAAACTGCAAGTCATGAATGTGTGACAAACGGTGAGCTGAGAATTGATTCCTCTCTCTACCGCTCTTCCAGCATAGGACTTCAAGCACTGTTATACCTTCTACTCCGGAATAGGGGCCTTTGCCCGAAAACCCAACCGTCCCCCAGTGTGACTGAGCATAATAGTGCACTCCCTGACTTTTAAGTGTCGGACACAGACCCATCAGACTATAACCCGCCAAAAGGTTTTCTTGAGTCTTGCATGACCCTGCAAGCAGGATGAAGGCACAGTGTGCTGAGGAGGAGGAGGATTTCAGGCGCTGTCCCTCTGCCAGAGGCTGGCCACGGAGCCTAAGCAGCGTTACACCAAACACTATTACCCAACCATCTCCCAGCAGCAAGACAGTGCTTCTGACTACTAATTTCCTGTAGCAGAACAGATAGGACAGGGTTCAGTAAAAGTGCAGTGATTATGCAAAGCTATTATTGGGGAAATATATTCTGCCATTTAAGTAAAGTACAGTCATAAGCATCAAGTCAAAAAATAGAGATCACTCCCTGCCTTTGAGATAAATACAAAACAGGGTAATTACACGTTGTTATAATCAACGGCAGCATTACGTGGCATGCTGAGAAGCTGTCTTCCCATGGCTATTTGGCACCATTTGCATAATCTTGGGACATCCAATTTAATTTGGGGCTGTACTCAAGCACTAAAGCAGCACTTGCCGTCAGAGTACTCATCAAGTTTATGTAGAATCATCTTGTTAACTACAGAGATGGAGTGCTGTGACAGATGACCTGCCCCCCACAATCCCCAAACCTAAACCCTAAAGAGCTGGTTTGGGATGACCTGGCTTGAAAATTAAGAGCAAAGTAACTTGTGGAAACTCCTTCGGGACTGTTGGAGAAGCATTCCAAGTAGCTAGATCTGGAAGATGATTGAAAGAATGCCAAGTGTCTGTGACATTTTGAAAAGTCTACAATAAGAAAAAAATGTTGAGATGTTGAATACTTCACTGGGTCATTCCAATATTTGATACATATTGTTTAACTGCCTCAAGGCCTTTCACCACAAGGTGAATGATATAGCTAAATTAGAGACAAATACACGAAAAGTAGATGTGTCCAGATTGTTGACTGGTACTGCAGGAAAGAGACACACATACTATCCCATTTGGAATGAGAATTCACAAACTGAACGTTCCAGCATCCTGATTTGACCATTGTGCATTTGTCCAAAAGCTAATCCACATAAACCCCCTATGGAAAAGCTGACTTAGCTTTGATGGAGAATACAAATGAATTCAAATGATTCTTATTCTAAATGGTTTCCCAGATTAATGTGAGGTTAACAGATTTTCGCTTCGAAGGGCAGCAATCTGAAATAAGATTGCTTAGAGATGGAACAATGTGGCCCGTAATCATAAATCTGTCTCAATAATCTCTGGCACACAAAAGACCATGATGCAATGCTGCACGGACTGGGAGGCTGAGCCACAAAGCTGCGGACTCTGACCTCTCCCACTGAAGCACCAGGAAAACCTGCCCTCCATCGCTCATCTCTAGCGGATGCAGTGCTCTCTCCATGTAAGTATGACATTGTGTGCTTTGTGCATGAAATATGGAACGGGCAGCGGGATCCTGCTCCAGGCATGACCCGCAGTGAGCATCCCCAGACAGAGGCGCAGACGCTTAATTACTTAATCACAACACCTCACACACACCATCCCCATCTCCTGCCGGGCTTCTCTCCAGTAATTGTTAGCACCCCCACATTTGTTTCAGCAATTTAGTATCTGTGTGGACAGATAAAGAATTTCATCACACAAACTAAATTAAATTGTTTTACAAAATAATAGCAACTATCAGCCAAGCATAACAAAGACATCTTGCAGTGCGTCAGATGGGTCCAGCCCTCCTAGCCGTTGGCTTCAGAAATACCCTTCACCAAAACGTTATGACATTTCAACTACTGTATCCATTTAGGTTTCGAATTCCTCATAGCCAATCATGTCTTTACAAGCACTGTTGCCATGGTGATATCCATTACTAACAGTGATTTGACAAATGATGGAGAAGCTCTTACCAGGTCAAAGAAAACAAAGTCAATGAGTGTCACAGCACTGGCCCAGTATATGTACTGAACGATAACGACATGTTGTAATGAAAGGATGAAGTTTGAACTGTAAGTTCAAATAAAATCATATTAAAAACACACATCAACCACTTGTCCAGTACAAGGTCACTTGGGGCCTGGCGTCTATCTGCATGGGATGTCAGTCCATCTCACGGTACACACACATTCACGGACACAATGAGCAATTTAAAGACCCCAATTTGGCTAATTACATGTCTTTGGACTGAGGGAGGAAAGCAGAGAACCTGGCAGAGACCGGCACTCACATATAAGCTGGGGGGTGAGATCTCAACCCCTTCCCCTCGATAGCACTGCCTGCAGTGCAGCATGAAATGGTTACTGTTAACATCATGAAAAGAAAAACACCATAAATCGCTATTTATATGATTCTGCCTGCAAAGCAGGAACAAGGGCACTGGATGATGAATGACATTGTCTACAAAGTACCTGCAACGCAAAGCTATTATAAAGCTTCATAGAAACTGCACTGCCAGTATAAGAGATTAGAATAAAATATGTGTAAAACGTGGATTGTGCTTCTGTAAGACACTTATTCAAAATCCAGTGGATGCAGTTCAATGTTTGCACTGGAACATGAAGCGTTACTCTAATTTCAATTGCAGGTACTGCGTGACCATTCAGTTTGTTCTATTAAATTGGTGGGGAGAGAAATACGAGTATGCCGCCCTGAACGGGGTGCGGAGGCCGAGTCACGTTGAGTCACAGTAAGAGTGGCTGCATGGCCAGAGCGTCAGAGTCTCAGCTCTACCCAAACTGCTTCAGCACAGTCCCGGAACAACAGAGATAATCAAGTCCCTGCTGCGTGACGCCTTTTCCGGATGCACTCAGGAGGTTTAGCTGTCTAGGCTCGGTGTGGGGGGGGTGGGACTCCAGCACAGCGCCGTAAAGAGGAAACACCTCAGCAAATGCTCCCTGCACGGCCCACAGAGCTGCCAATGGTGCGCCAGCTCATTGCTGTTAATTGTTGTTTCAAGTTACTGGAGCCAAAAAAGGGAAAAGAATAACTGCCAAGAATAGTAAGATGTAACACAAAAATGTCCCCTGTCGATTTGGAGGATGGGAATTTTGGATTATTCTTTAGTCTGCTGATAGCGACCAATACTTACATGACAGAAAAGGCACTTTAAGCGGTCTGTAAGCTGGCCACATAAATTACTGAATCTTAAACAAGTGGTACCCAGACGGCCGCTCTCCTCCTCTAGTTAGGGAGCACCTGCAGTACGCAGCACAGGTCTGGTCCCAGAGTAGCCAGTCTCCTCTTATATGACACTGAGTGAACATGAAAGCTCAACATCCACAGAAAGAGGACAGGATTCAAAACCTAATGGAGGAGGTCTGAGGCACCAGGGCTACTCAACAAACCGTCACGCTGCACCCATCATGTGCCCATTACAGCTTCAAGTGGGTACAGTGGGCGATATCACGAGTGACAAAACTGAACAGCATCATGGACTTTTCTGCCTATCCGACGATGGGGGCCACTATCCGGAGCACGTTTTCCACCACAGTGTAATGAGAAGCACTACTGTGGATCCTTCCATCCTGGCCCCCACCCCCATTCCATCCCATAACATACAGGTAGCATTTGTTTTTTTTGTTTGTTTTTTCATTGCCTATATACCATCCACTATTTTCCAGCCAGGACAAGTGGATATAGAGGAATTAATGTTGTTGTTGTTTTGTGGGCCAGACTCTGCTCAGAAGATCACCAGTTTGAGCCCCAGCCTCAGCAGAATTAATGTAAACCTGGGCAAGAGGGGGGCTTAAGGTGGTATTAAGTCAAGGGGCCCAGAATTTCTAGGTAGGTTCCTAACTGAAGGTCATGAACAGCATAGCACCAGCCCTTGCCTTTTCAGGTTATCTACATTGAATTGACAGCACAAAAACGCTTACACAGCGACCACAGGTGAAAAATATGCAACAGTTAACATTTAGAAGTTAAAAATTTAAGGCAAAGCATGAAAAATAAAGGTAAAATGGCAGTAAATATTCATCTTTATTTATATTTTTTCTTTCAAAAAGAAGTTCAGAGGAAAATGTGTCACAATCACGTACCACATTTCAACACTGTCACACATGCAAATGCTTTTAAACATTTACTTATAGGCTGTTAAGGAGTTGACAGGAAAATATGCAGTTTATGCAACTGGAAGGAAGATTGCAGGCGTAAACATTTTAATCCAATGGATGAAACATTTTTAGTGCACTGAGGTAAGCATGCAGAAATATTTCTAGGACTGCACCAAAATACAGTTAAGGACAGGGGTGTTTACCAGTGTCATGGTGACTTCCTTATATAGCTACCTCCCTCTTTTCTTGTCTAACTGAAAGACAGTGGAGGTCACACCACCAGGGTGAAAGGAATCCAAACCACCAGTGAGAAATAAATGTGACCAGTTCCTTCATATCTCAGTTTGCTGGAA
This sequence comes from Stomatorhinus ivindoensis, assembly GCA_019775895.2. Classification (NCBI taxonomy): domain Eukaryota; kingdom Metazoa; phylum Chordata; class Actinopteri; order Osteoglossiformes; family Mormyridae; genus Stomatorhinus; species Stomatorhinus ivindoensis. Next base: position 1,719,333 of record JABFEB020000020.1, on the reverse strand, counting down.
GATTGTATTGGTACATTCCATTCATTCCTTTTCATGCCAATATTTTACAAGTCACACCTTGTATTTAACCTGCATGTTCTCACTCTGAAGCGTCTCAGTGAGTAGTGGTGATAACTCAAACATACTTTGCGTACACACTCTTGTTCTACAAGAGCTACTGGTGAGTGTCCTATTGATTTGTGTGTTATTTCAATCTTGTCTAAATTGTGGACATATTTAATGATGTCAGTTAACATGATCACAGAAGGTCTTTTATCCAGCTGGGATCTTTATGGGGGCATGAATGAACAGAGTGAATAGAGACACGGACAATGGCCGATGACCTGGACCCCTCTATATTTAAAGCATCAGCCCATGTTCATGATATTTTTCCTCAGTTATGGCTGCTTGCTATTCGATTTTTGAGAACAAAAAACATCTTTATGAAATACAAAAAATATTTTTCTATCACATCTGAAAAAGCACAATGTATAACTATTCTAGGCTACTTTCAAGACAGCATCACTTAGCAAATACGAGTGTTTGCAGGAAGCCACTATGCAAGACAGCTGAGGCTGTTTAGTTCATGTGATGCTGTCGACATACAGGCTTGCAGGGAGGTCGTAGGAAAACAATGGACTCTAAGGTGTAACATCTGCTAATGAAATACCATCATGTCAGGAGGGTGTTTGAACACCTTATAATTCTCTTTTCATGGGGTCAAACATACTGGAAACACTGGATTATGGCTTTAGTAGGCAATCTGTAGAATCATAGGAAGTTGCAGCATGTAAAAGAATCATAAAAGTGGAACAATTAGTAGAAATTGCGAAATGCAAAACTCAAATACACATAAATTACATTAAGAATATTTTTCCCTTTGATTGAATAGAGATTAATATTCAATTCATTGACCCAGACCGTTTCATTTGCTGTTAAAGAGAATCATTTTTCCTGGATTCTATCAATGTATACATTCCAAATTTCTAGACTATTAATACATATCAATAAACTGTAATGTATAAGCAATGACATAATTTACCAATGCCCTTAGATTCTTCAAGCAGGGCAAGAGAGTAGATGAGGAAATTAAAAAAAAGATAAAAAAATATTTGCAGATGATTAAGAAAGAGCCATCTGGACAAGAGACATTATGGAAGCCGTTTACAAAAAGCAGGAGAGCACAGGCTCTGGGCCAGACAGACCAAAGCACCCAGTGCCAAAATAAAAATACAAATGAATCATCATAATGTCTAATATTTTTATATCTGGGCGGGGGGGGTATATAGCGTGTCTCCTGAACACTCACCTATCCGAACAACCTGGGTCTGTTTGCTGACGGGGTTCTTCATTACTCAGGGGTGTTGGGTACAGAGGTGGGTGAATCCAGCACTGGCGTCTTGGGCCCATATCCCACATGACTGTAGTACTCTACCACCTGCTTGGGCACCTCAGCAAGAACACACTTGGCCAGGGCAGCAGGAGAGGCCTGAAACACAAAGGGTACAGCTGCAGCACAAGCACAGGGGCCCGTGAGAGCCGGGCGCCCATCCATCCCTGCGGGGACGACAGTGCTGATCAAAGCATGGCAATGTCACACACGGAACACTGTGATAAAGAGACACAGAGGTTCCCTCCTGGGAAAAACTGTTAAATATTAATGAAAGCAAGTCCAGATGACAGTGATATTAGGTCCATAAAAACTGTTGTTCTTCAAGTGCACAGGATGGATTTCTCCACTGGACAGTGTCCAAAACGAAACCAGCTTCCTGCTATGAAATGTGAGATGTTACATAAAACTGGACATCCTGCTTATCTATGTTACTGCTTGCCTTGTTGGTTCTGCCACCAACACCAATTTGAAGGTACATCTACGGTACAGTGAGTGAGACGGACTGACTGATTTGAAGGTACATCTACGGTACAGTGAGTGAGATGGACTGACTGATTTGAAGGTACATCTACGGTATAGTGAGTGAGATGGACTGACCAAATTGAAGCTGTATCTACGGTATAGTGAGTGAGACGGACTGACTGATTTGAAGGTACATCTACGGTACAGTGAGTGAGACGGACTGACTGATTTGAAGGTACATCTATGATACAGTGAGTGAGACGGACTGACTAATTTGAAGGTACATCTATGAGACAGTGAGTGAGACGGACTGACTGATTTGAAGGTACATCTATGATACAGTGAGTGAGACGGACTGACTGATTTGAAGGTACATTTACGGTACAGTGAGTGAGACGGGCTGACCAATTTGAAGGTACATCTACGGTACAGTGAGTGAGATGGACTGACCAATTTGAAGGTACATCTACAGTACAGTGAGTGAGATGGACTGACCGATTTGAAGGTACATTTACGGTACAGTGAGTGAGACAGGCTGACCAATTTGAAGGTATATCTACAGTACAGTGAGTGAGATGGACTGACCGATTTGAAGGTACATCTACAGTACAGTGAGTGAGATGGACTGACCGATTTGAAGGTACATCTACGGTACAGTGAGTGAGACGGACTGACTGATTTTAAGGTACATTTACGGTACAGTGAGTGAGACGGACTGACCCATTTGAAGGTATATCTACAGTACAGTGAGTGAGATGGACTGACTTATTTGAAGGTACATCTACGGTACAGTGAGTGAGATGGACTGACCGATTTGAAGGTACATCTATGTCACAGTGAGTGAGACGGACTGACTGATTTGAAGGTACATCTATGGTACAGTGAGTGAGACGGGCTGACCAATTTGAAGGTACATCTACGGTACAGTGAGTGAGATGGGCTGACCAAATTGAAGGTACGTCTACGGTACAGTGAGTGAGATGGACTGACCGATTTGAAGGTACATCTACAGTACAGTGAGTGAGATGGACTGACCGATATGAAGGTACATCTACGGTACAGTGAGTGAGACGGACTGACTGATTTTAAGGTACATTTACGGTACAGTGAGTGAGACGGACTGACCCATTTGAAGGTATATCTACAGTACAGTGAGTGAGATGGACTGACTTATTTGAAGGTACATCTACGGTACAGTGAGTGAGATGGACTGACCGATTTGAAGGTACATCTATGTCACAGTGAGTGAGACGGACTGACTGATTTGAAGGTACATCTATGGTACAGTGAGTGAGACAGACTGACTGATTTGAAGGTACATCTATGGTACAGTAAGTGAGATGGATTGACCGATTCGAAGGTACATCTATAGTACAGTGAGTGAGATGGACTGACAAAATTGAAGGTACATCTACGGTACAGTGAGTGAGA
>JABFEB020000020.1:1703648-1715968 GCA_019775895.2 Stomatorhinus ivindoensis | reverse complement strand
AGGTACATCTACGGTATAGTGAGTGAGACGGACTGACTGATTTGAAGGTACATCTATGGTACAGTGAGTGAGATGGACTGACCAAATTGAAGGTACATCTATGATACAGTGAGTGAGATGGACCGACCGATTTGAAGTCTCTGAAGGGCACAAACTGCACGATGTCCCTCAGCACAGGCTCCCCTTTGAGTGAACGTAGGACCCCGTCATCTCCATCCAAGATCTGCATGTCTGTAAAGTCAGCGTTTCCCACTCCAACGATGATGATGGACAGGGGCTGGTAGGAGGCACGTACGATGGCCTCACGCGTCTCCCCCATGTCTGTCACCACGCCGTCGGTGAGAATCAGGAGGATGTGGTATCGCTGGGTAGGAAAACATCACTTTAGACTTGAAATTTAAACTCAGGTTATACAATATGATCATTTAATAATCATTTAATAATAATTTAGTGGCATAGTACCAGCATGCGGGGTAATCAATTGATATTTATCTACCCACACAAAATTAATAAATAAATACATTCTCCACAAGAAATAAATTCTCTACAATAGACCACAAAGCCAGTGCTGTCTGGATTTTTCCATTTAAACATCAGTGTTCACAACTGTGCTGGCTATTTATTTAGTTAGTTTTTACTGGAATTACATTTCAGAGTTGAATATCAAAGGAGGATATAAGGAGCACACGCTGATCACAGTGTGTTACTGCACCCACCACACAAGGATGAAAACCTGAGTGCAGCCCTGCAGTGGGTGACACCTCAACACGACACTAGTCTGAATGTAACAGTGTGACTTTTTCCAGTATCTGAAGTGCAAATCCTGCCACCAACCCCAAATTTTCCCTGTAAGTTGGAGGACCTGCTTGTAGGGCTGGCATTCATGGGATTTGAACCAGCAGCCTTCCGAATGCTGGGACAGATCCCTAGCCTCAGGGCCACCAATCAAAGCTCGAATAAAATTAAAATGCAGAAAACATATTTATAGTGACACCAAGCTGACAATCAGCATAGGTAGTACTCATAAACCAGCAGTTACCTATTTATCACCCGGATTATTGGTAGCCCGGAGTTGTTTGTTGGACAGATGTCAGTTTATTATGAATTTTATTTGTATATATAATATCATTCATTGTCTATACCAGTGTTTCCCAATCCAATCTTCGGGGACCCACAGACAGTACATGTTTTTGGGAGCTTGGAGGGAGCAAAAACACGGACCAACTGTGGTTCCCCCAGGACCGGATTGAGGAACACTGATCTAGACTTGCTCATCTTGCACAACACCCCAGTATAGTCTTTGTATTTTAAGGTACTTGGTGATAAACAGGTGGGTTTTTAGCTAGTACAGTTTAGCTCCAGTTTGGTTTGAGGGATGTCTCTGAGATTCCCTCTATCACCAGCGCCCTCGCACTGCCATTCCACTCCAGCTGTGCCATCCCTCTTCTCTCCAACCATGTGCTTCCACAGATTTATTGCCAAAGTATCATGTTATTGAAGAAGGAAATGGAACATAAACATCACCGTGCAGTCGATGTCTGTATGGCTCCATCAAGTGTGTACAGTGTTCATAAAGATTATTGCTTGACTGAACCTCTCTGAAATGTTTTTTCCTTTCTTGAAAGAGTAGTACTTAATAAACTGACATTAAACACCAAACTCTTATAGTTTTTAACAGAAGTCTGAAGGAAAAAGAGAATCCTGACTGGCACGATATTTAGCGTAAAATAACCTCAAAACAGATGGAAATTGATTTAAAGCTCAAAGTGAACCACATAAGTGCAGGTCAGCTTGTTAAAAGAGAATCAATGCCTGTCAGTCTGCATAGTCCCAGCTCATTGCTCCCTCCCCATAGAGCAGGGGTCTCAAACTCCAGTCCTGGGGGGCCGGAGCCCTGGGTAACTTAGTTCTTTCCCTGTCCCACCATAAATGATTCAGCTCAAGAGCTGTGTGGTAATTAGCACAAGGAGTTGAATCAGGTGTGTTAAATGAGGGGAAACCCAAAAATGTGCAGGACTCTGGCCCTCCAGGACTGGAGTTTGAGACCACTGCCATAGAGAGTAATCACCTGCTTGTCACCTGAACACTGTGTCCCTATGTCAATGAAACTCATGGGCTCATCAGAGGTTCCCGCAAAGTGGGGCACACCTGTCAACAACAGCCAGATTCCAACAGTATGCCAGAGTCATGTGGCCACTTTGAGGTAAAATGAGTTTGGGGCCCTTTTAAAATTCATAGTCTGACATGTCTTTTATAAACATGAGTCCTACTATTTACTGTATATGACAATTTGTGGAGTGTACCTACTAATACGCAACACAAGGGTGGGGAACCTGATCCATGGATAGCCGGTGTAGGTGCAGGTTTTTGGGACGATCTCTCAATCAGCCAGTAGTAAAGCAGTGCTTCTCAACTCCAGATCTGGAGACCCAGTGTTACTGGCTGATTGATAGGTCATCCCAAAAACCTGTAACCACACCGGCCCTCCATGGATAAGGTTCCCTACCCTTGAAGTAGCATTACAAGTTGAACTTCTAGTATCATAACTGATGTTTTTGTGTACCTCATAAGTTGGGAATAAATTAACCCAATTCAGACTGCATTTCTACCCCATTAGGTCTTGTTAGTGAAGCTCTTCACGCAGACACTCCAGTCATCATATCCAGGCCTCCTCTGCAGCCTCTCTGCAGTGAGAGAGGTACGTACCGAGGCTTCTTTCGTCGTTTTCTCCCGTGCTGCCACTTTAGCCAGTTTGTTTATGATAGGGGCCACATTGGTGGGGCCGTATAGCTGGATTTTGGGAACGCAGTTCTGGTACGCTTCCACGATGCCCTGGATTCCTTATTGAGAGCAACAGAGACACCACTTTGGTGGGAGGGTTTTTGTAGGAGGGGTGCATGCTGACCGGCAGAAGGTACATACTAGCCTGACCTTCTTCTAATAGCCCTCTTACTGGAATTGGGACAAGAGATCCCTGGGAAGTGCACATTAAAAATGGGACAGACGGGAAGCCTTCAGCAAAAATGAGCCATTTTTACCTTCACATTCATTGTTGTCCGGGTCAAAATTTATGGCAAAGTCATGTGAGACCTGAGCATAACCAGACACAGAGTCACTGTTCAGCTCTTACTCTTTTCATAAATGACAATTTAGTGCCATTGAAATTGCATATTTCTTTACAACCAGTGTAAATGAATTAAGTATTAAATAATATATACGATCACATGTGTGTATATCTTCATTACACATCCATAGAAATATATAACACTGTGTATTTGGTTTGTTACCTAGAGCAGTGGGTTTAGCTCCCTTCATATCATACTTTACACATTTTGTTTGGGGGGGGTGGTTCTTAAAATGACAGTATGTTCTCTCCTCTGGGGGTTTTATCCACCCACACCTCTCGCAAAGACGACTTTCTACCGCACAAAGGGGTGGCCACAATGGCTGCCAATTATTTTAACTTCATTAAAAGCACATCTTCCAGGAAGGTTGTAATGCCTCCAGCAGACAGTGGCAGAGAAAGTCGCCGTGTTAGACAAAATGTGACATGTGACAGCTTGACAGGCTGGGATGTGCAGGCAGTCTTGCCTTTTATACACCCGTCTTATCCGCAGAGTATGTGGCAGAAAAATTACCTTTTATATCTACGTGATTAAATGGTTTTTTATGTGTGTGAAATGAAAGGTTTTTCTTCTTATGGATTCCTCAGAGATGTTTCTTGTGTATTACTTCTTCTATGATACATTATAGGCCAAGGAATAATATAATTAGTTAATATTTGTCTAGCTTCCTGTGAGTGTAGAAGAAGTAATATCACTCTGCAGCAATGCAAACCTGGCACAATCAGACATACATAAGCATCCCTTACCTCATAACTTGGGGGAATCCTTGCACCAAAGCCCAAAGCAGAGAATTTTTTGTCACTGAAAAAAATTGTGTAAAATGTTAATCGCTGACTTGATCATTTTCTCTGCCGGTATTTCAAAATACACCAATGTAATTGTTTCGGGTTGCTGGTAAAGTACCACTCTGTTGTGAGAATTTAAGCACAGAGGTGTAGGCAATGATTTATATTTTTAATCTATATTCAATCCAATTGCAATTAGATTGAATTATATTGGATTTTTACCTTGGAGGATTTGGTTTAAGCAGTGTTAATCTGATAATGGACTTGTTTCCAAGTGGAAAGAAATCAAGGCAATTAGCCATCACACAAGATAAAATATTTAAATGATTCAATGTAATACAATAATAGGTAAATTCTTATAAATATTATTTAACATGGTTTGACTATATAAAGTTTTTAAATATTTTAATAAACAAATATTTATGTAGAAGTAAAACTTGTCTAAATATCTTAAAAGGTGAGCATTTAATTGCACAGTCAGTTTGAATTGTTTCTCCACTGGAATATCTTGCAGACTGAGGTCAGACCATGCACTCCAACATTCTGTGTGGGAAAACAATGCATTCAATGGGGAATCATCAATGTTTTTTCATCACCATAGCCATATCCAAAACAGGCGAATGAATTAAGAGAATCACCAACCGCATGCCTCGTGTGGTTACTGCTCAGTCAGACAACCCTTCCCCCAGTTAAGGATAATTAGCATTTTCCTTTCAAAGAATATGTTTTTATGTGACGTTTCACCTCATGACTCACAGGAATTTTTCTTACAAAAAAAATGTTCTGAGAGCAGAACAAAAAATGATTGGTTCAGAGAGATAACCAATCAGATTATAGAGGAGGTGGGTCCAAGACATCTAATTGGTTTGTCCCACCTCCTCTATTTGCTTGGACCCACCTCCCACATTTTTTTGTAAGTAAAACTCCCACAAGCATGCTGATGCAGCAAATTAAAGCACCACACCTGTCATTGGAAGGTCACCGGTTAAAATCCCAATGACAGCCAATCTAATGTAATCATTGGGATTGTGAATTCTGGGTGAGTATTCCCTGAGACAGAGCGGCGTCACATCCTGGGTATTCTTATTTCCCAGACTCTCTTTGCACCAATACCCCATATAACATGAATTTGTGTCTTTAATGCTGGGAAGTTTTTCATATTCATTTGGTCCAGCAATAAAAGAGGTAATCTACCTCCCTCACCAACTTCACAGCTAGAGTGTTTCTGGGGTGGCATAAAGACTAATGCCGCTTCTAATGAATCCAGCAGGACAGCCTGGTCCTGGATGTGATGAGAAGGAGCTAGCAGGGAGCGGGGGGGGGGCAGGCATCTTAATCAAAATCAACTTCTGTACACAGGGAGCGCTAACATGTTTTCTGCAGTGACAAATAAACAAATAATAAGTGAAAATAGCATAGGGGCATTAAGAGGAACCCCGAGGAGTCACTTGGTCTCCGCACACGCACACTGTCTCGGCACTGTAAGGCATTCCCGTCAAAATTTGATACACAGTCAAAATACACAACGGGGAAGTTGCACAGCATTGCATTTCGGCCATGTTGCACACCTTTTGATGTGAATTTTCTTTCTTTCTTTCCACATGAATAATGTCGCTTCGTGAATCTGCACACAATTAGTGTCATTGTACAGAAAGTGAGGCAGACAAACAGAAATTCTACTGATATCTGAGGACACTGCATAAAAACAAAAGGATTCATAAACATTATAGAAGCAATTACATCCCATTATTAAACGCTTTTTAATTTCTGACCCAAAAACAAAGCAAATTGCTTACTGTGACATAATGCACATTGGCTATGTACAATATGACCATGAAAGCGTAGAACATCAATAGCAGGGTGAAGACAATTCCTATTTATATCAGCAGGAAACTCGCACCTCCTCACATCCGTCGGGTTAAATTACACCATGATTGAGCAAGCTGAAGTATTTTCAGGACTCTTTTAGGGTGAAAATGAGAAACCAATAACATTAATAATGCATTGTTGTCATGTTCAAATATCATGCTAATTTTGAATCGCTAACGTGTAATGAGGGCCATTGTGCAACAATGCTGCCTCTGCACTAGATAATAAATGGATTTCCATAAACTGATGGAGAATGGAGACACGCTTAACTTCTCTAGATCAAAAGCACTCATTCCCACAATCATGCATGCCCATGAAGGTGAGCATATTGATGTTATTTCAAAGATCCTGACAGACATAAGATGAATCTCAGCCCAGCCATGACTCTTATTCGATTTCATCATCTGTATCTAAACAACTGAACAGACCATCAGACTTTCTCTCAAAAAACCCAACCCATTAATCACAATGTAATTAAGATTGCAAAGCATTATGTGTGTTAGGAAATGGGCTTTGCTATCAAATTTATCCAGTTATATTTACTACAATATGTCCAAAAATAATTTCATTGTATTTTATTGTGATTATTAGACAATAGACAGAATTAAACAGTTGGGGACCTGTGAAGCTACCTCACTTTTCTGTCAAAGATTACAAGATTTTTAAATGTAACTACTTCAAAACATGCAAGATTCATAACAAAGACAAATACTGCTGCATATTAATAAAATATGGATATTGGAGAGGACTTCCTGGCCCTCTTGATACACCCACCTAACCCAATTTATCTTTAATAAAGTATTCAGCCCAGATGGGGAAGCGAAGTTTTATTAACTGTAGTATCTGTAGACATGGGAGCTGGTGATCATTGCCACGGTAAAATGGGTTCACCCTGTCCCAGTCTTGTGCCATTGCTATATCTATTACTGTCTCACACTGGGGGAAAAAAGAAAAATATTTTAATTGTCACAAGGATCCAATTACCAAGCAAATTGGTTTGACCAGACAATATGAACTCTCTCTGTTAATGTTTGCCTGGAATACATTAATGAGTAGTGACTTTAGGTCTGCAATCTGATAAAAACATAGCCATCAAGACTTAAACTTCCCAACTACAAAGAAATGTAATATACTTCCAGTTAAATGTTAACTTCAACTTTGATACTACTCTTGTGAAACAGCCACTGGATTTCACATGAATAAACTCAACCCAGCTCCTTGTCAATACCTATTCTGCATGTTCTTTTTACCCAAAGAAAGCAAACTGAAGTGAACAGATAACCAAGAGGGTGGTATAATTTGCCCATGTGAGTTTTACTTACATAAAAATGTTCTGAGTGCAGATTGAAAAATAATTGGTTCAATGAGATAACCAATTAAATTATAGATTAGGTGTGAGCAACCAATAAGATATCTTGGTCCAGTTGCTTGGACCCACCTCATTTACAAACTGATTGATTATTTCTCGGAACCATTTTTCATTCTGCCCTCAGAACATGCTTGCGTAAGTAAAACTCCCATGAGCATATAATTCACACAGGGAACGTAATACTTCATTACCTATCAAGAACTAGAAATGAGAACCTTACCAATGGAAAAAGCAATGAATTCATTACGGCATAAGAGTAATGGATGCTGATACCTGTCATAATCCTGGCAGATCTCCAACAGTGCCACCAGGGCATTTAGGTACTCGTTGGGCCGGTAGGGGTGGATGTAGTGTAGAGAGCAGCTGTTTTTAGGGTCCCCGTTTGAAGCAGTAAAGTCAATAGCCACCTGCAAAAGTGTGAGTTCAACACAAGAGTGTGGCATCCTTCGATGCTCTGAAGACCAACATAGTCTTTACACTATACAAAGCAATGTCATTTCATTGAGAAAACCAGCCACCAAGTCCTCTCCTCTGCTACGGCCAAGGCCTGAAATCATGCTGGTGCAATGCGTCATGTAAATCAAGGTGACTGATATTTCTTGGAGACTGATGACCTTAGTGTCATAATGACATGTTCTGAGCTGAAGTCAGTCAAAAACTTATGGCCATGTCCTCAGAGTCAGTTATGTTGGAGCTTATCTGTGTCATCCTGGCCAGGAGAAGTATGGCCAGCTCCAAGGGCAGTGACTGAGTATTTTAACAGAATGTCAATAAACCTAAAGCTGCTGTCTCTGGCCAACACAATAGCAGAACAGCTGCAGACTCAGTTAAGAAACTGAAAGCATCCACACTAGTGAAATCTTAATGTATGCTAAATGAATATTGCTTCCTGAAAATCTTAAATGTTGCGTGCATGCGTGGACCTTTGAAAACAAGAACAGAAGGGTGAGCACTGCTTTCGTAAGTAGAAAAAGATCTAGTTTTAAGGTCTACATTGCCCCACAGACTGAGGAATAAACAGTATATTGGACAAAACACTTGACTCACTGTGAAATGTATCTGGCATCCCCCCATGATGTAATCCAAGAAGGAATAGACTCTGAGAAGCTGCAGGAAAAACACAGTGCATTATAAAATGCAGTGACTGCATGATGATCACAAGCAAGAGAAAAGGCCCCAGTGTCTTTTATAGAAACATTCATCCATTAAAATACTGAAGTGTTTGTGCCAGAGCAGTACACGGGTGCTCTGTATCTATTTTTGACATGCATTTAGATTTAGGAACAAATGGGACAAGAGGAAGTGTGGCGTCTCCAACAGCCTCTCCAAGTGGAGCAGCGAAAAGGAAGCGGTCTCTTCTCTCTCTGTCGCTCACAAACACACACACACACACACACACACACATACATACACACACTGAGCAGTCACGCTCCATGTCACATGTGCTCAACCCCAATGGCAGGACCCATTCTGAATGACACAGAAAGGCCTCTGTCACTGCATGTGTGTTATGGCAAAACCACATATGGCATTGCACACCCACCTTCAGCTCAGAGAGAATGACCACGCCAGAATTTTTGTAGTTCTTCTTCTTTAACTTGTACTTTGGATTTATACATTCCCATGAAACCTTGATATACATATAAGAGTCACGTGAGTGTGCCACCGCTCTTTTACCAGCAAATAACAGAAAGTATTATAGGGATTGTCGGTGGGCTATAATGAGGGATTTTCACAACATACAACATGCATAACTGTGAGACATTAAGCATGTTTCCCTGGGCCATACTGACCTTGTTTTCTTCAGTTACCGTCTGCATTTCTCTGAACGTGGGGTAGAATTCTCCAATAAAATCATGCCTTCCCCTGGAATCATAATCCCAGACGAGGCACTGCAATACCCAAGAAAAGCCCTCTGTCAATTCATTCTCAGTACATATGACACTGTATCTGTCCAGCTGTTACTTGATCCCTATCATGAATTGCGTAACAATCTTGACAATGCTAAACAAACAGAGATCACAGATCAGCTTCCCTTTTATGAAAACTGTACAGCGGAACCTAGTTATTAGGATTGATACATGTCTACAGGAATCTACAAATGCTAAGAAGATTCTGTGAAAGAGCAATGCCATGGAAAGTGGTTTTTTTCCCCACTAATTTCCCTCAGGAATATCCCTGAATATAGCTAAAGACCATTACTTATAAGTACTTCTCATTACTGGAAGAAGTACCCACCTTCAGCCTCCTGTCCTCTTCGCAGCTGCACAAAGAGCTCAGAGACACTTTAAATGTCTCCCAAACAGGGTTTAGATTGTTCTTGATTACCTGCCGAAACCAAGAAATATATAAGCTAAAGCCTAGTTTCAAGCAACCACTCTGCACCCTAAAGCACCCATACCATGAACCTCCACATCCGAATGTCTACACAGCCCTAAACGGCAAACCCTGATGGTCCATTTCCCAATCTGTGGCAAGACGGCATCAAATTAGAGTTTACTAATGTTATATTACAGGTTCAAATCCAATCTGCTCAAAATGATGCATAAATATTATGAGGTTAAGGAAGCCATTCTTCACAAAGCAGCCAAGCATCTCCTCACCTCGGTTCTGTGGACCAGTTGTTCCGTTTTATCATCATTAATTCTATAAATTTCCAAAAATGGGTCAGATTTACTGAAGAGATCCTGCAGAAAATGGAACAGAATCAGGCAATCGGCTGAAACAGAGATAGTGTTTCTAGGCTTTCCTTTATTCTTTGAAAGCAAGTTTTTTAACACAAGTTTTTTTTAGACATTTAGACCCCATGCTGTGAGAAACAGAGAAAAAAGAAAGAATTTTGACATGGTGGCAGGGGTAAGGGTTTTGAAAATGTACGTGCTGAAATTTCTTCTGAGACGATTATACACATAAAAACTGAATAATTGAGACTATTGAAATGAAGCTGGGCTCAATCTAAGCAACCTGAATGTCATTATATATGATATTATGGTTAGACACTAATACAGATTAAAAAAAAAACACCTTGCCACAGCTGAACTTTATAACAAAAACCACACGGCTGAGAATGATCAGAGAAACCAGAGGGTATTAAAGCATTTCCATTAATGCTGCCTATGCAACGTTTTTGAGTCTGCATTTCCAAATCAGACACCAGCGTCAAGAACAGTGAAAACGGCATGACTCACCTCCAGCTATTTAAACAGAGACTCCTCTGAGTCCTCTCCTATCTCAGTCATTTAAAAAAGCCAGAGTGTGTTTAAAAATTGAAAAGCTGCTTGGATAAATGTTCATATTTTTTTTCTCAATGGTTTGTTTTCTGACTGCGCTGCAGTGCGGTTATTGCTTCCTTTTCACTGAAGTCATTCAATAGCTGGAATAATTTTGAGCGCATAATTGTCTTTGCATTACGCTGGTATATTTATAGCACCGCTGAACGTCTTTTTTTTTTTTTTAGGAAACACACTGAATGGTATCTGTTGTTCCGGCAGACATGTGACAGGCCTAATCACACCAGGGCTCTGGGCTGCATCACTGGAGCTTTAATAGAGGCTAATGGATGAACCACACAGACACGTTAGCATCTAAAAGGTGGCTAATCCAACAAATGCTACAAGGTGTTCAGTATGTGACACAGCCCATAAAAGCTGCTAGCTTTATGCATTGGGGAGCATATAGTCTGTAAGACTAAAATGAGTTCATCAAGGGTGCAAGATATTGCTCTGATTTCTTCATTGTTCTCCACATGGGACTACTAAACATGGATTGCTAAGGCTTTTGTGAAGCTGATGTTGGTGTAACAGAATGCATAAATGTAAAACAGAGCTCTTTGCTTCTTACTGTTATCAAGCTTAACAAATTGCTCCAGAGTATGTTTCCCCAAAAGGCCTTTGGCGTAATCTAGTCAGTCGACAGGCTGGGGAATTGATGAGTTTGCATTCTGGCTGCACTCCTTGAATACCATATTTCCATCATGTTCTTCTGCTGGATACCACAATCTGAGCATATCGATTACATCCCAGCGCCTCTCATAGTAACCACTGTTAACTCCTTTATTATTGTTACATTTTCCATCTTCAGTTGCAAGAAAAAAAAACAACTTATTGATTTCTCAGCTCATTGCTCAGGTTGCTTGCTTCTCGTAAGAGCCAGACCAGTTCACGACTTCTTAAATCCTGCTTTGTTTAAATTAATCGCTTTATGTGCGTCTGTGCTTGTCGTATAAGGTGCGTTAGGCCACGGACTTTCTGGGCAATGCACAGAGGGATTCTGGGAAATGGTGGCAGAGTGTCAGGCATAAAGAGAAGAGGCATGTGGGCAGAGGAACACAGGTCAGCAGTACAGCGTGTTGTGTGGGAGAAGCTGCAGGCCCCCGAGGACAGCAAAACAGAACTGTGGAGTAGCTAACATACCTCACTGAGAGCCTCTTTAACAGGCATCTCAAATGAAAGAATTCCCATAGTCAAATCTGGCCAATCACAGTCAATGTTAAGGTGCACGAATATTATGTATTATATGTATAATTAAAATGAACATAAACAATTTTATATAAGACATGTATCTTTACTATACAGGCAGTCCCCAGGCTATGAATGAGATTCATTTCCTAAGTGATTTAGTCACTTTTATAGGTAAGGCAGAAAAAATAGTAATACTGTTTATAATAATAATATTGATTATAAGGTAATATTATACAACCAGGGGGTGGTGCAGTGGTGCAGCAGTTAGCTCTGTTGCCGTACGCCTTTGGGACTAGGGCTTGAGTCTCCACCAGGATTCTGTAAGTGGAGATTAGATTTTCTCCCCATATCATTGTGGGGTTTCCTCCAGGTACTCTGGTTTCCCCCCCACAGTAGAAAAACATGCTGAGGTTAATTGAAGCTACCAAATTGCCCCCATGTGTGAGTGAATGGAGTGTGAGGGTGCCCTGCAATGGCTAGTGCCCCATCCTGGGTTGTTCCCTGCCCTGCACTGGGCTGGTGCCCCATCCTGGGTTGTTCCCTGCCCTGCAATGCGCTGGTGCCCCATCCTGGGTTGTTCCCTGCCCTGCACTGGGCTAGTGCCCCATCCTGGGTTGTTCCCTGCTCTGCAATGCGCTGGTGCCCCATCCTGGGTTGTTCCCTGCCCTGCAATGGGCTGGTGCCCCATCCTGGGTTGTTCCCTGCCCTGCAA
>JABFEB020000020.1:1673200-1703548 GCA_019775895.2 Stomatorhinus ivindoensis | reverse complement strand
GCGATTAATTGCAAAAAATTGTGCGATTAATTAGTTAATTTTTTTTTATCGATTGACAGCACTAATATATATATATATATATATATATACACAGTGGAACCTCGGTTTTCGAAAGTCTCACATCTCGTGCAATTCCATTCTCTACCATATTGTTTGGTGAAAAAATGTCTTGGTTATCGAACGTATTTTTGGATCTCAATTAACCAAGCCTAAAACCTGGCTGACAAAGCGTGCATCTTTTTATGATAAACAAAGGAGAGAATGCGTGCATATCAGTCAGTCTACCGCTAACGCTCGAGTGTTGAAAATCTCTGCCGAAACCTGGTGTGAATATTCTCATATTTTGTTTTAGTTTTATTTTGTTATGAATTAAGCAACTGTGGGTCCTAAGAAGGATAGTGATAAACCAAAAGGGAATGATGTAAAAATCACAATAGAGCTTAAAAAGGCAATAAATATGACAGAGGTGTTTGCATGTTTGATCTCATTATAGGGTATGGAAAGGCACAATCATTTTTTTCATTAATTAAATGTATTAAATGTAAAATGTGAGAGAGAAATGCTGTTCTGTAGGAATAGGCAGAAATTCCTATGGACACACCCCAAAATCTTGTGGAAAGCCTTCCCAGAAGAGGGGGGTCCAGCTCCATATTGCTGCCTATGGATTTACAGTGGAGTATCATAAACGTTCCTGTAGGAGTAATGGCCAGGTGTCCCAATATAGTGGGTATATAGTGCCAGTCTGAAAGTTATATTCCTGCAAAACTCACCTTGTCATCAAGTTTCTCTGCAGAAAAGGAAAGCTCAACATATTCATTGTTTCCTGAAATTTCCTCCACGCTCACCTAGGAAACAAATTAAATGCATCGATCACTTCTCTAATTAAAAAAAAACTCAGTTTATTTATGTAATGCAGTTTTTATATATTTACTTATTTCTTTATTGTGATTTTCATTCATACAAAAGCAGCTCACTGTATGAAGAAAAACTTTGTTATCTTTATTCAATATGTCGGAAAAATCGATAACTGATTACCCTCTTGAAAACTGATAACTGATAAGCCTCTAGGTGTTCTTGGGACAGAATGAGTCTTGTTATTTGGTGCCACGGTGAAGCAAGGCACAGAATCATTATAGGTTTCTTGTATGGAGAGACTGATGTCCTTGAATCTCACTCACCTTAGTCCATTTTGACACGTTCTGCATCTATCTGTTCATAAGCTTGATTATTAAATTAAGTCAACAGAACAGGATTGCAGTATATGCGTGATACCCATGAGGCCCCAGCGCCTTCCCCATGACCTGGGAGTGGTTAATGGGGAATATTAGGATGAGTCGTCAGTTTTATGGCAATTCTTTGTAGGTCAGTTACTGTTTCTAACAAATAACTCTTACCATCATAACATATTCTGCCAGATTATTGATTGCTTGTTCTTTTTCAACCATTTTAAATGCTATGATATGAAGGAGGCTATTCTGACATACAGAAATTTTGTTTTTGCATGGATGGTAAATTACACTCTTCCACCAACATCTTGTATGACACTATGCTTGGTCTCTGATAGTGTCTGCTCATTCCATGCCTTTCTGCATTGCCTTCCTTCCTTCCTGGAATTACAACAGGTATAACTATAACATGTTTTGAGAGGGAATCAAATTATACATTGGATTTTTGTGGACAAGTAATTCCATTTAAAAGTTTAAATGTCACAGACTGTTCTCTTCTCTGCTGGATGAGCTTCAAGGTGAATGATTTTCAAAGCATTGCAGTTCATGCGAATAATGAAATGTTCAGGGCGGCATATCAATAATCATTTAGCAATAATTGTTGAGTTTTATGAGGGCAGGCTGACTGGATTGTGAGAGAATGGGTGGAATGGCAACTATTCATAAATATAGACTGTAAATATTGACCAAATGTATTGTCCATACATTTAATCCATTTATGTAACATATTTTGGATGCCTGTTCAGATCCAGTCAGTTACACAGCCATTGACTTCCTATTGCACCCTTTCATTGATTATGGCCAAGTGGAAACTACAGGTCAACAAGGATCCACAGTGAATACTTAATTAATACTGTGAACAGCACTAGCTGAACTACTGCTAGAGATAAAGTGTTTAGCGCACAAATGTATCAAATAGATCAGTGAGAGGTTTCACTATTATTAATAAGGTGCAGAAGACACAGGCCGACCCAGATATGCATCTACTGCAAAAATACAGCATTGTTCACAGGCTAAACGGCCTCTACACATAGATTCTAGAGATTTACTGCGCTCATGCCAACTCATATTTCATGAGCAATGGAGTATTTAATGGTGCACAATAACAGTCACGCAGATGTAGGCGTTAAAGTGAATGTAATTAGAGTTATGTGTTGGGGTGCATTGCAAGATCATTAAAGTGGGACAAAATGGCAGCCAGGTGGAAAGTGGTTGATTGAAGGAAATATTTTGTATGTGCCAGAGGCTCTGAGTCTCTACATGAGGCATATTACACCATAAACAAGTATATTAGGGTTTCGTGCATTACGGCACTTAAGGATCACAGTGATGAAATTAAGCTTCAGTTTTCACAATGGGCAAGACTATCCTTCTGTCAATTAAAGATTGGTTTAACTGACTTCCTGCTGGTTGCTTTTTGTTTGCAATTTGACTCAAAGCTGTAGCAATTCATCCACAGTCGTTTCAAAATATCTGGTTAGATATAAAAATACACACAATGTCTGAAAAACACACCGTTATAGTGGATTTCCCAGCATTCTTCCCATATTTCAGAGACAGAAGCTTTACTATCTTCTTCTGAGCCACGATCTGTGAGAGAAAAAAGCTGATCAGACATTTTTAGAGCTGTGGAAAATTAATGTACTTTTGTAGTTATTTGTTACATGTTGGTACCTGACACCGCTTCTCTGGTTTCACATGTAGAAATGCCTGCTCACAGTGGTGCAGCAGAGCTGTATAGGTGAGCACTCAGAGACCCTCCCCTCTTCTGTTTCATCTTAAAGGACATCTAGCTAATTCAGGGCCTTTAACCACAAAATCTTTATTTTTCAAACCTCATTCGTTGGAATTGTTTAAGGTGCTAATTTCCAGTGATGTTAGTATTTAATGGCACACCATGCTAAATTACATCTTAAGCTAAATTACACATCTCATTTGGCAATGTCGGAAATTATTCTGAATACAGAACTGAAAATTTCTTAGAATAAACATGCACTACTAAATGCACCAGTAGAGAAAATGAGATTAGATTAAAGTAAATCAAGACAAGGGTAACTTGCCTACCTGCTATACAGAGGTGGACAGTTCAGGTGCAGAAAGTAAAAAATCAGACTAAGATTTATTTCAACCAACCAGTTGAGCATGAAGTGTCACAGTCTCAGAGTACTCAACTGATTCGTTGAAACAAAATCTTAGTCTGGATTTTTATTTTCTGGACCTAAACCATCTACCTCTGCTGCTAAAACATTGCACAGGTGGAGTTACACTACTGAAAATCATTTACTATTATGAATAGCGAGTATGTTAGTATGTGTCTTTTTTATTTTAAAAACACTGGGATGCACTGGTAGCAACATAGATTTACAAAGCAATGTAATATAAGCAACATCCTTACCATGAACATCATCATTGTCAAGGGGCACTATTGGTTGTCAGAGATGTTCTCTCATGAATAATTGACATTTGACCATGAATCAGTAGTTTTACCCTTTGCCCCATGTAGTTGTGTCTTCTAAGTCTAACACTATGGCTTAGGGTTGAGTGAGCAGCATGCTGCCTGCTAATTAGCACCCATATTCACGCACAGGTTATAGAGTAAAGAACACTGGTGCGCATAAATACCAATAGGCAAGTCTCTGAATGCCTCAGACCTGGATGAGACACCACGTCAGTGTCCTACCTTGCCAAGCGTGCACTCCATGCCTCCCAGGTAGTCATCCTCATGGGTGTCGATGCTATGAGACCCACGGATGTCGTATACCTCGAAACGCAGCTTCTGCACCTCCTCGAAGAGGTAGTCCAGAGTAAAGACCTTGCTGAAGGTAGGGTTCAGGTTACTCTTGATGACCTCTGTCCTGTCTATCTGGCTCAGGGAAGGAAAAAACCCATGATGGGTAAAGAGGGATGAGGGACCAATACAACAGCAAGAGGACAGTGACCCCTGAAAGAAATGACGCCTAGTCAATTCATCAAGGAGGCTTTCACATATGTATGTTTAAAAGTAAAATCATTCAAGGGTAATTGAAGACACATCCATCCATCTAGAGTCTGCTCTCCTGGTGAGCATCAGGGTAAATATGACACAAAATGATTCAGATAGAAAATATAATAGCCAATTTATTTCATACTGGTGAGCATTTACTATAGTACAAGTCTTATGCTGCAGTAAACAATCTTAAAGTTGGAAAAACAAAGAAAATGTCACAATGACACAATGAGTAAAGTAACTTGGCCATGCACTCTCATCAGCACCTTGGACAGCAGCCGCCTGGCAACACAGATCTGATATTACAACGAAAGCTGCCTCTCTGGGGCATCCTTCATATACATAACACTATCTCCCACTGCATGTGGAATACCCTACATCCCTAACACTATCTCCCACTGCATGTCGAATATCCTACATCCCTAACACTATCTCCCACTGCATGTCGAATATCCTACATCCATAACACTATCTCCCACTGCATGTCGAATACCCTACATCCATAACACTAACTCCCACTGCATTTGGTGTCCCCTATATCCCTAACACTAACTCCCACTGCAGGTGGTATTCCCTATATCCCTAACGCTAACTCCCACTGCATGTGGTATTCCCTATGTCCCTAACACTAACTCACTCCCACTGCATTTGGTGTCCCCTATGTGCCTAACGCTAACTCCCACTGCATGTGGTATTCCCTATGTCCCTAACACTAACTCCCACTGCATGTGGTATTCCCTATGTCCCTAACGCTAACTCCCACTGCAAGTGGTATCCCCTACATTCCTAACAGTAACTGTCACTGCATGTGGTATCTCCTATATCCTAATGTTAGGGTTAGGGTTAGGGTTATGTGGTATCTAGGGTTATGTGGTATCTCCTATATCCTAATGTTACCTCGACTCAAAAGATTGTCCAGAGAGTATTATTAGACACATATAGTAAAAAAGAAAATTTCAGCCCTAGTAGATATTCTATCAATCCACCTATCTTTAGGTCACTGATTCTGGTCAGGGTTACGAGACCTAGTCAATTTTTAAAATTCAAATAAAATTAGGCAGTGTATCAAATTATGAAACAAAATAAAAAGTCTTCCACTCAGCATAGCACTGCATTGTCATAATACGTGGAAATGTGGTATGATTTTGTAGCAGTGCTAAATGAGTAAGATGGTATAATGTAATTAAAGTGGTGTTCAGCCTTTCGAGTCCAAGGAGTATTTTATAATGGGACAACACAAGAGTACAAGTGAAGGGCACACAGGGCAGCTGTCAGGCTTACTGATTACAGGTTTAGAGTACATACATACGCATATACGTATGAGAAGGTTGAGTGTGTATCTCTCTATATACAGATGCTCCTCTACTTATGAATTAATTATGTTCTGAATGGCCATTCGCAAGTCGTTATTTAACATCATTTATACATTAAATGCAAGTACGAAGAACTAGGATGCTGAGAGCATGTACACTATGCTGCTGTGTGGTAGGAGTAGCGGCAAGAACTCATGCTAGGCTGAATTAGCGTGCTGAGAAAAAAAATGATGTCGCGGACAGGAAACAGGAGCTCAAGGAACACAATTTGGACTTGCAGTCCTCTTCGTTCGTATGTCTGTAAGTTCGTAAGTTGAAAGTTCGTAAATAGAGGAGCATCTGTATACTGTACATATAAAACTGAAATCAAATGATGGAGCTTCTGACCTTTGCTCAAGGCATGTGTATAACAGTGTTTATAAACAAACCTCTGCATTGGACTGGTAAGCACTTAATGAGCCACTGCACTGAGCAAGATACTATTTAATAAAACACTTTATAAATTTGGGGTTTGTGTAATGCGACTTTGTACAGAACTCGCTAAAATAAAATGGAAATGTAAAAGTGCATCTATATAGTTGTAATTTTTACCTTGAGGTAAAAGGTTACAATGAACTAAGGCCTGATAAGCTGAAGGTTACTCTTGTTTGATATTTTACATGCAGTGTGCTCTGATGCAGAATACTGTGTGGAAGCGGTAATAGAGTGCAGAAACACTGCTTAATTGTCCATTTTAATCTACCATCTGCCAGCACAGCACTGTAAACACTGTTCTGCTTACTGGAGCGGTGAAGCCCTTCGATGCCAAGCTGAAATGTGAATTTGTAAGATTGTTGGACGGGACAGGGATGGCTGACGGAGGGTTTGTGAATGGAGGCTACGTGGTCAGCAATGGATATAAAAAAAAATTTTTATTCTAATGAATATTAGCTTGGATTGTGCAAACTATGAATTCAGTCAATCTACAAAAAAAGGAAATCAAGTGGAATCTGCACCAAAAATAACTCTGAGTATTGATGCAGGAAGCCAAGACCACTGGCTCCGATACAGTGATTTACAAACAAACACACAAAATGCATGAGGACTCCACAATAGTAGCCAGAAAACACAATATTTTAAAAAATCTAACGCAGCTTCATCAAGATTTGTTTCTGAGCAAATAACTTTGGTTCCAATTCTAGGGTCAGCAGACTCATCCCACTATTGGGCTCTGAAGAGATGTTTTTTACTTTTCCTGCAGTCCAACATATTCCTTCATTGATCGTACTAAGTATCCTTTAAAATACTTACAAATTTAAATGCATAAATTATTGTAAACTTACTAAAAACAATAGTTGTGCATTTACTGGGTAAAGATCTGCATCTTTGGTGTGACAACTCGATTAGGTCTGAAGGACGGCTGAAGGGTGACTGTGTGTTTCAAGCACACTTTTGGATGATTCAGAGGGATTAGATTCAGTAACTTCTATGGTCACAATGTGGCCCGAGTGAAATTCACTGCTGCCTGGAAAAAAACACCTGGTTTCTCTAAAACTCAGCTCATTTGTTTGTCTTTGCAAATAAATTTTCTGCATTAGATGTTTTGTATAGGACATGTGTTTTTTAATCCCACTCCTACCCACACCTGGAGATTTTCGACCTTCTTGTCTGTTCTGAAAGGATTTAGTATTAATATTAATAGAATGTGCACACATTCATTATAGGTGGTACAGTGAAATATTCAAACACCTGCTCCAGAAAGTCATCTGGTGAAGTTCTTATTAATAAGCGACCTGAGCCCTGTGCTGCCTGGAATAGGCTATAGAAGGCTGTATTTAATAAGCGGTTGGAAGATGGATGGATGGATGGATGGATAGAAGGTTTCTTTTTGGGCTCATGAATAGAATGAATTGCACTGTCATTTTCCCTGACATAACATGTTAATTTAAAATCAGTCACAAGGGAAGACAACTAGACAGTGGGGTGTCATAGAGTGAATCCCCTAACCTGATGCCGCTTGAGCTGAGAACCACGCAGGTACCTGTCTTTCACACACATGTGAAACAGTGTGAACTCACAAGTAACCACGAACTTTCGATTTTTCGAATGTGAAAAGATGGAGTGATTGTGTGGTCCCTAACACACTTAGGTTTGGGTCTTGAATTCTGCTCCGTGCTCTGTGCATGTGAGGGGTTTGCATGTTCTCCCCCTGCTCATACCTGCAGGTACTCCAACATCCCCAACAGTTCAATGACATGCAATAAAGACTACAAGCTGATTTTTATTTCTGCATACAGTAGTATCTATGCAGCCGCGTACCCTACGCCATAACCTTACGCACACCGCGCCAGAAATGTAACTACAGGTATCATGGTACCACGTAGGGCATGCAGCTACCTACAAAGATTATACACAGAAGCAAACATCAGGGATTAAATGGGCGAGCATGTGTCCCCTGTGACGGACGGGTGTCCTATCTATGGGGTCTCCCTGCATCGTGCCCTGTGTCGCGTAGCATGTGCTCCTCCTCACCCACATGAGCCCGGACTGGATGAGGGATTGGAAGATGAATAGATGGAAATGCAGGTAATTACTGGGGTTAACTATCTCACAGTAGCTTAATGCATAGATAAAATGGGGCTCATTCCAGAGATAATACCTGATAATAATATCTGAGATCTGTCATTAAGTTTCATTATTGTTTGTGTGAACTAAATAATTCTGAATCCTGGTACTTAATATATATCTTTTAGAAGTTTTACATTATTTCATTTAGTCAGTGTTCCATGTCAGAGAAGGGTTTACATGAACAATACCACAAAATACATTTGAGTACTCTGTACATGCATTTCTATTTTGTTGATAGGCCTAAAAACAATCCTTACTTAAAACCAACATATTCATCCCTGAGTACACTACTTTGGTACTGCATAACAAAGGGAGTACCGGCACCTGGTACTGAATAACAAAGGGAGTACTGGCACCTGGTACTGAATAACAATGGGAGTACTGGACCTAGTATTAAATAACAAGGGGAATTTTGACTCCTGGTACTGCATAACAAAGGTAGTACCGGCACCTGGTACTGAATAACAAAGGGAGTACCAGCACTGGGTACTGAATAACAAGGGGAGTACCAGCACTGGGTACTGAATAACAAGGGGAGTACAGGCACCTGGTACTGAATAACAAGGGTAGTACCGGCACCTGGTACTGAATAACAAGGGGAGTACTAGACCTAGTATTAAACAACAAGGGGAATTTTGACTCCTGGTACTGCATAACAAAGGTAGTACCGGCACCTGGTACTGAATAACAAAGGGAGTACCAGCACTGGGTACTGAATAACAAGGGGAGTACCAGCACTGGGTACTGAATAACAAGGGGAGTACAGGCACCTGGTACTGAATAACAAGGGGAGTACCGGCACCTGGTACTGAATAACAAGGGGAGTACTAGACCTAGTATTAAACAACAAGGGGAATTTTGACACCTGGTACTGCATAACAAACGGAGTACCGGCACCTGGTACTCAATAACAAGGGGAGTACCGGCACCTGGTACTGAACAACAAGGGGAGCACTGGACCTAGTAATAAATAACAAGGGGAATTTCAACTCCTGGTACTGCATGACAAAGGGAGTACCAGCACCTGGTACTGAATAACAAGGGGAGTACCGGCACCTTGTCCAAGTTACGCATTTATCCACGTTTAGCTCTATACATTGGACCAAGATGGTAGAGGTTTTACAACTGGGGATAAACTGATACTCATGCTTGCAGAACAACCACACAAACTCAGTATATACAACTTGAGTACTATAGAATACCTCAGAAAAATTGGTGAACATGCTGCAATGCACACAGACACTGATAGAGTGAGTCCAACACTGTCATTTTGAGGCATCCGAGCGACTCAATAAAAATGACAGATAAGGTTTTCTGGGGTGTATAGAGCACATTTTGAAGGCAGTGTCACTTCCAGTCAAGCTGAACCATACTCAACATTCCAGCTCCCCATATTATTTCTTCTGCATGGCACTGATGATGGAGAATGCAGGCGGGATTAACATTTCATGCCGGCTTCTGATGCTGCATCATAGACAGCTCATTTCTTATACAAGACCTGTCAGGCTTTAGGGCTACACCCGATTGTAATTTGAAAAAGCCAATGACATTTAGACAACACACTGGTAGCTTCTGTTGCCCAGCTTGTGTACAGCGACACAACATTTTCAAAAGTGGGCACGCCTACCCACAGAAAGGTTTATTTGTGCTATTCTCTAAATTTTAGTATAATTATGAAGAAGGGGGGTTGGGGCAATTCTGTGCGCAATTCTGGCAGATGGTTGCTAGGTTTCTGGTTCCAATTCTTGGGTCAGCAGGCTGATCGCACTATTGGGCTCTTAAGCAACGTCCTTAACCCCAGTTGCTGGAGGGCCTGGCTGACCCTACTGTCTCCTCTACGTCAGTTTCATGAGGCGGCCTTCTGGGATGCTTTTCCAGCCATTCTGAAAGAGGTCCCACATATATACTTTGCATTCATTGGCTGCTTTTCCTTCACTTTCTGATCAGACTCCTCCAAAACCATCTCTAACGGTTTTTGGTCAGGTGGTCAGGTCATGTGATGTGACGTTATCACTCTCTTTTGTAGGTGGCTTGGTGTGTCAAAACTTATAACTGGTACTGTACATCATGAACAACACTGTACCAGCAAAGAATAATGTTATAATGAATTAAAAATACCAACAAAGTTATAAAAATATAAATATCATCTACTACCCTCATCCAGGCCTGTAGCCAGAAACAAATTTTGCAGTGGATATGGTAAAGGTCTCTCTCGGTAGCTTTTAGCAACTGGGGAGAGGGGGTCCTTGCATAGCAGAAGGAGGGGGGGCTAAAGCAAATTTCGAAGGGGGTGAAAACTCAAGTTTTTACTAGCTGGCTACACACCTGCTCTCATCATAATAAAGTCAGGAGCTCAGTGTTCTGATTCTTCACCAAACTT
Source organism: Stomatorhinus ivindoensis (assembly GCA_019775895.2). Lineage (NCBI taxonomy): Eukaryota > Metazoa > Chordata > Actinopteri > Osteoglossiformes > Mormyridae > Stomatorhinus > Stomatorhinus ivindoensis. The sequence continues at coordinate 1,693,036 of JABFEB020000020.1, read as the reverse complement.
GAAGCATGTTAGCTGATGTTAAAACGGCGTGCACAACAGTGCACCAGGGGTGTGAGGACCCACCTCTTCCCAGTCTCCCTCCCCCTGACCCATGAGGATGGCACAGGGATCGGACTTGTTCAGCGTATCCCGGTCCAGCAGATTCTTGCAGGAGACTCTCAGCTCCACTTTACAGGCATTTCTTGCGGGTGGTGAACTTGTCTGGTCCTGGGTGTCATTCATCACGGCTGAGAAGATAAGAGTTAAGGCATATTATTCAATGAAGTTGGGTGAATCTGCTAAAAATATATATTTATAAAACCAAAATTCCAGTTTTTGAGAATTATACTAGAATATTAAACTATACACTTATACTTCATTCATTCATTGCCACAAAACACTTCTTCAGGTCAAGGTCATGATGCAGTATGATCTCAGATAGAAAAGGTATAAAGTAAACCCTGTACAGGACAGCAGAAAACATACATCACTGTACATTAATGGTCAGAGGAATACTATGGAGATACTAACCCACCCAAAGAAAACGTCTTTGGGCTGAAATAAGATCTGCAGCTGAGGTAGATCTTTCCATTAAGCCGCCTGTAACAAACAGCTTAGGAGCAGCTATTTAAAAATAACTAAAAACCTAATTAAACTCTTCGTCATTTTACCCTCACATTTCCCCATTTTACAGTTCTCTTAAAGGTAAAGAATCATTTTAGTTGAAAAGGACAGCTTTTAAGACTAAAAAGCCTGTCATTAGTATTCATGGAGATACATATTAGCATGCAATATCAATACTCCTCTGCTGCAATGAATGAACACTTGACGATTCTATAATTTACACAGAGATGGATAATCTCTGTTTCATAATGGGGGTCAAAGACTTCTTTAAAATCCCTATAACGTAATTCACAGTATTCTGAATTTTGTAAAGACTCTTATTACAGTTACCCATTTCCTATCCAGTTATTATAGTTTTTGTTAACATTCACTCTTTTTCTCATCACCATCAAACGTCTCCACAGGCACCCTTTCAAATCTTTTCAATGTATGTAATCATTTGTCTTTTGCAATTCGCAGGTAGGCCTATATTAAAGAATTATGCACACTGTTACGATGCTACACGATGTTGGAATAAAGGAAAGAATGAACACCTGTTACATTATATTTTGCCTTATTTTAATATTACACTACATTAGAGTGCAATATAATTAAGGTTTCAGTAAATCTAAATCTACATATTATAATGGATATGTTTGCAAAATATATTTCTGACAAGATATTTTTGACAATCAGTTTTAATCAAGAACTGATACAGACATTACTTAGGGCAGTTCGGATTCTCTAGTGGAAACCTTTTTGTGTAACTTGTAAGTATCTTGCTGCCTGTCCAGCATTCCGGTTGCATTTAAGTTTATTTGAAAATGTTTAGTTGGGTGTAGGCTACATTACTACGAATAAACAATCTAATTAATAATTTACCCAGTTCCCTTCAGCACATGCGAAGTACAATAATGAAGCCCTAAAGTTAAAACAGCGAAATGCACGTCCGTGTCCAATTACAATGCTAAAGAAAAAAAATCAAGACTCATAAAGCGTCACAAGAGGCAATAAAAAAGTAATAATTGTAACAGTAATAACAACTGCATATCTATACAGTATAGAAGTCTTGATGCGATTCCCTTGTTAAATCACGCTCAAAACATAATTTGATCACTCATGGTATTTACAGAATTGCTAAGGCTCAGTTACTCTCGTGCTCGCAAACAAAATCGTTATCATTAACAAAGATGATAATAATGGAAGTCATATTGCTTTCGAGCAATAACTAACAAATAAAGTACCGTTGTACGTAGAACAAAAATGCCGTCGTTTTGTTGTAAGGACATTTTATTAATTAATAAGACATGAAACAAAACGTTTAATTTTCCGAAGAGAAACAGAACACTGAAACAAAAATAGCATTATACTCGTAATTTTAAAAAGGCCAAGTCGTCGAAACACCACTACATATTTACACGCCACACATCTACAGAGATGCTTGCTTTAAGATATCGAAATACATTCAATGCACTCTTGCCGATATATTATTTAACTATGTTTCCAATCACTGAATTGTATATAAGGTCATCCACATTCCAATGCGGTCCGTAAAACTCAGAAGATTCAAAAGAAGACAAAACACACCAATAAATGAAATGCTAGTCGATTTCGGGCATGTGAAGAATATTATAGTTGACTTATATTCTCATTGAATTTCTTGTGCTGTGAAAAAATACTTCTTACCTGCTGTATTTCTCCGAGTAATCGCACTTGTTTAAACCTGTCCACAGTCACCTCCGAGCTGTAGCAAACTCGGGATTGGAGGGAAAGCGAAGAGTGAAGAAGGTGAATTTGTTTGCATCTCTTATAATACGCACCATGTAGTCAGTGTCCGCTGGGGGGAGACATGGATGCGACTCTGGCTCGTCTCCAAAAGAGGCATCGCGCATGGTCGTCGTCGATCTGTCGGTATTTACGCTTCTTAAATTATGTCTCCCTCTCAATAAAAATAAGTAACAAATAAATAAAATACTATATGTAATGTACACAACATTTGTGAATGTGGTACACTGAAATTAATATTTCTGTAAATAAAAATGCAATGATTACTGCAATGGCTTGGTCATAGGGCTATTTTATCACGAAGCAGGATTTCTTGCTGCGCCGGATATCTTGTGGATTTAGGATTAATGTCTGGGTTAAATATAAGTGAACGAAGATACAGTCCATTTACACTTAGGTACCCGTTATCAAGACAGGTCATCCAGCTAAGCAGGAAATCGTGCTTCGTGATATAGGACCCTGGTGTCAGTGGTTCTGATTTAGGAAACGACTTACTAGTTAGCTAGATGCAGGGGCGTAGTTAGAGCTGATTGGGTAGGGGGGCTGATGGCAAACTATTCATGACTTAAGCCAATAAATACACATTTATTTGGGGGGGGAGGTAAAGTCTCCCTAAAATGGGGGTAACAGCCCCCTCGTTGGAAGTAAAAAAAAAAAAAAAGGTAACAGAAAAGAAAATCAGTACGGCAGATTATATCTCACACACGATTTCGCAACTCAAGCAGCTGAAGTGCTTCATTTCAATTTAAGGGCATGTGATGTTTATTTATTTATTGTTTATAAGAGTGCGATAAGTTTCCATCACATATATATATATATATATATATATATATATACTGTATATAGGTTATAAACAGCGGACAACAAGAATTAAATCTTCAAGTGATAATATATTGGGTATCCAGTTCAGATTAAATCGAAACCTAAAGGTGATAAGGAAAGACAGTGAAATGACAAATCAATATTAAGTTTTAGAACAGGCCTGTTAGGAACTGAAAATGACCTTATAAAAACAAGAAAGTGAATCTTGATGAATTTAATAAAAAAATAAAATAACAGCAGGGTGAGAAACAGAATTTCTTCAATGATACACAGTACATCTCAATGTCAGCCCACACACGCCCCATCTCAACAGGTTTAGACTAAAATACTCACAGCACCCACCGACTGGTGACAACAGTGCACGCTCCATATGTAGAGCGCCGTTACACTGGGAAGTGCTGGGGAGTGAAATGGTCGCATGTGCAGCCCAGTCTGGCAGCCTCCTGGGCTCGACAAGTGTTCCGCTATGTCCATACACTCCCCTGGGCTGATGTGTCCTGCGACAAACAGACCAAATGGATAGCTCACGCTGCTCTGTCACTTCCAGACAACTCTCACACTTGTTTATAATTACCCAAAGCCTGGCTTCCAGATGTCACCAGCTATCATTATCACCATCAGGGACACCAGTAACTCAGTAGCAAGATGACAAAACAAATCCTGTTCGTGTTAAAGTCGCCCAACTCCCTGTGAGAGCATCAGTCTGTCTCTATGATGTAAAAGCACATGCTGTCAGTGTTCAAACATGGTTCAGCTTTATTTTTCTTTTGAGTAAAAATGCATACATTTAAATATAAAAGTTGCAATGCATGATCATCTACAGATCATTAATTACAGTCGGTGCCCAGAAAACAACCATGACATTTTGTCTTTTAATATCCCTTATATTCAAAGTAAAAACTAGCAAAAAAAAGAGTAGCATGTTTGTCTTCTTAGCCTACATGCTAATCTTTTACTTCCATAACAAGATAGAAGAGGGTTAGGCAACCCTGATCCTGGAGTGCCGGTATACAGCATGTTTTCTATTCTGTTCAGGTGTAGGTTATCAGAAACCTGGTAAGATGGAAAACTTGTTAGACACAGATATTCCAGGATCATGATTGCTTACCCCTGAGCTAGAATAACAAAATGCATCCTGTTCATTGACTTTCATTGAACTCCAGAAGGGGAAATTGCATCCTGTTAGTTGTCTACTCAACATCAATCACTACAAATAATATAAAATTGAGGGAAAAAACTGATAGAAAAAAAGACTTGTCCTACATAATAAACGGGACCAGATTCCAGGCAAAGCTGAAATGGTGATAGAACCTGAATCTGAACCTGAGCTTCCAAGAGCCGTTTATAATTTGTCAGAGCTTTGTCTGTGTCACTGACAATGTTTTCGATTTGACATTTTGGATTTGGGCGGTATGAGTGTGTTCCCCATGCACTGGCAGCCCACCCTGGGTTATTACCTGCCTTGTGCCCATAGTTTCTGACATAGGCTCTGGATTTAAGAAAGTGCTGGTTTAGGAACTTATTAAAAAATGTAAAGGGACAACATATTCATTACATTTCAAAAGTGAAGAACTTCAGGTAACTCCATAGAATCAGGACACCAGCCAAAATGATTGAAAGTCACTACAAAAACATGTTGCTTCATATTGTACTGTCCATTAGAGGTATAACGATATACTCAGTCCACGAGACGAGACACGATATTGGCTTCACAAGGACGAGACAGGACGATATTTTAATAATAATTTAAGGAAATCTTCAAAGAGGAAATATATTACTGGAAAGCAGCCTTTTATTTGATTGATTTGAAAGACAAAAAATGCAGATGTTTGGTGAAATGTTTTAAATAATCACCTGCATCATATGCAGGAAAGAACAGAACAAATATCTGGCACCATAAAATATTTCACCACAATCCCAAATGACAGGCTTCTCTCGTATTTGACCACTCAATAGAACATAAACTAGGATATAAATAAAACAATATAAATAACAAATATAAAACATTTTTTTTATGTTTTCTTCACCGGTGCAGTGGATTTAATTAGAGCTATGATGGTGCTGCAATTGGCTTTGCATAGTAGTAGCGTTAGCCGCTGTGCACGGCATTATTTTCCTACAGTGCTTACAGATTCATGTTTTGTCTGTCACCCTTTCGCCATTTATATTTTCCGCTGGGTACTCAAAATGCTGACACGCAAAAGGTTTAAAAGTGTCTGGGGCATTTGCTATGGTAATTTCGTCATGCTTACAGCAGCTGATTTGCATCGCCTTCGCGAGACCGCCTTTCACTCTGACGAGAAATCTCGTCATGTTATAATATTGCGGTACACCCCTACTGTCCATCCATTCATCCATCTATCCTCAGCTGCTAATCCGGGGTTGGATCACGGGGCCAGCATTCTAAGCAGGGATGGCCAGACCTCCCTCTGCCCAGTCACCTCCTCCATCTCCATAGGGGGGGATACCACTCGAGGGGCTCCCATGCAAATGAGGGATATACTCCCTCCTGGGTCTGCCCCAGAGTCTCCTCCCAAAACACATGACATGCCCCAATCGCCTCCCAAGGGAGGAGTCCAGAAGGTATCCGAGACAGATGACTGGAAAACCCCAATTGACTCCTTTCGATGTGGAGGAACAGCATCTCTACTTTGAGCCCCTCCTGAACGTCCGAGCTCCTCACCCTCCCTAAGGCTGAGCCCAGACACTGTGCAGAAGAAACTCCTTTCTGCTGCTTGTATCCGCCATCTTTCTTTTGGTCACTACACAGGGTTTATGACCAACCAGTAAATCAATAGTTTCGCCTTTTACCTCAGCTCTCACTTTACCACAACAAACCAGTACAATGTCTGCATGACTGCCGATGCTGTACTGATCCATACTTCCTTCACTCAAACTTAACAAGAACCGAAGAACTTCCCACCTTGAGGCAGTAACTCATCCCCAACATGGAGCGGGCAATCCACCCTATTCCAGCTTTAAACCGTGACCTCAGACGTTTAGGCCCTGACCCTCATCCTGGCCAATTGACACATGGCTGCAAAACGCCCCACTGCAGACCAGAAGTCACATCATGTTAAAACTAGCCGAACCATATCTTCTGTAAAAAACAAAACTGCGACTCTGGGCTCTATACCCCTGAGCTGCGCCTACAAATTCTGTCCATAGGAGTTATGAAGAGAATCGCTGACAAAGGGCAGCCGTGGTGGCGTCCAATATCAGATATCAGCCTATAAGATATCTTGGGATGAGTATTGATTCATTTAAGTACCCTACAAAGTTACTGTTATAGCACAATGAAATCCCCGCAGTTTTAGACATATTAGGAACAAACTGCAAACAAACACATTAAAATCGTATAAACAACTGTGACTTGGCCTCACTTATTGCACTGTCACTATGGGCTCCTGAGGTGGCATAATCAGAGTGAGATCTTTGTAAACTTTACCTAAAGATACCTTAAGGATTATAGATAAAGAGCTTACCTTTCATTCTGTTCACCCTATTCACAGTATGCATGATATAAAAAGCAATTCTTGGTACAGTCAGTGATACGCCACATTTAACAAAATTAGATCCTTCACTAGATGGGGTTATGATGCATACCACACAAGGATTATTCACTTTGCTCATGGAAGTTTTACATTCACAAAAATGATCAGATTGTACAGGAGGGCAGGTGAAGCAACTCGAGGAAGCAAGACCAACCAATCAGATGTCTCTTCTAGCTGCTTGGACGCACCTCCTCTACAATCTGATTGGTTATCTCTCTGAACCAATCATTTTTCATTCTGGCCTCAGAACATTTTTGTGAAAGTTAAATTCCATGAGCGTTCACTTTCATTCTTCATGCACTGCATTCAACACCAGCTTTCTATATAGATTTAACAACGTGTGGATCATCAGTTTCCCATTAGGACTAAAATTACAGTCAAAATCCCACAAAAGAACGAACAGCCTGTATTCCGTTTGCATGAACACACAGTGTAATATTACCTGGGTGACAGAAATGCTTACTGGGTCCCCCTTCCCAAAGTCCACCTGTTTGCCTTGGGTTTCTCTGGTAAGTCATATTGTGACATTGCTAAAACAATATAAAAGTCTGTCCTGAAATGTTCCTCTTTAAATTTTAATTTTCATTGTGATAAATCCTAAATGACAACACGTCACACATATCAAGGCTAACAGAAACCCCACCATGAGCATAAACCATAATTAGGTTTTATTTAGTGCCATTGAGTTTCAATTACTGATCAGAAAATGACTTCGGGATATAGTTCTCAATTGTGAATTCATTCTATTATGGATCCCAGAACCCCGGAGTGAAGACGGTGAGCTGCGTGGTTGCTCTCTCTAGCCTTTCTAATTACGGTAAACAAGTCCGCACATCGCAGGTAGCGGGGATTCCGGAATACACAGGTGGCTCTCCATTAAGCGTCAGATCTTTTTCACAACCACTGTAATGAATGCACTTAGAAAGTACTATTAAGAACTGGAGTAAGCAATTGAAGAGTAATATTAAATAAGCATGACCACCATAACCAACTCAGCACTTGAAATCCTCAGAGCCTTGATTCCGTACCATTTCCCCTGTGCAATTGTTAACATATAAACACCCTTCCAAAAGACTGCTGTACTGAATACCAAACCTGATTGCAGGAAATATTAGTAACATGATATTCTTACTTTTAAAAAAGGTGATAATACCATTAACACCAAAATAATCATGACCTTCAGATTATTCTGGAGGCAGTGTAGACACAGAGGAAAGGTCGCATCGCCAAAACAGTCTGCTGTTTTCAGGATAAATCACACACTAAATACTATACTCATGACCCCTCAATATTGTTCTCCAGTGTTTCTGAATCTCCTCATCTGCATATTATTGTAAATATCATAGTTTAATTAATATCTAATTGAAGGGAACCAAAAAAATCTCTATCCAATGGATTGAATAACAGGACGCTTGACCATCAACATCAAGCTGAGCTTGTCATTCTTTCATAATCTGATCTCACAGCATAGATGGCAAAAATAGACAGGTCCTGAAGAGGTGTAGGTTGGTGTTTACATAAGACTCCCACTGTCCTCTCATTGCCACTGCCCACTGAGCAAAGCCCCAAATGCTTTACAGTCCTCCTGCTGTGGGAGCAGCTGCATTTCAAATGATATGAAGAGTGGACTACTTGTCTGTTTATTTGCAGAAAGACAGGCATGTTTCCAGGCAAAATTATGCAACCACTTCATTGAATGAATCTCAGCCAAAGCTGATACTTTGTCATTTTTTTGCTCGAATAAATATGAACGAGGGGGAAAAAAAAAATCAGAAGACATGCCATTTTTCAAGGCAGATGTCAGTTATGCTGCACATCCTTTCCAAATTGATTCTTAAAACACTACAAAAACACACCGTTGTGTATATATATATATATGTTACTCAGCAACCTTTACTCTGATACAAAAGGCTTAAAGTACTTAACCTACCCTCTTTCCATTAAGGGGCAGCCAGAAAAAGTAACACAAGCATACAAATTTCTTTCAGCCTAGATACCAGATAGTTAGGGAAACTAGGCGGCAATCACCTTCCTATGGAGCAAGAAATCTAGCTGGGTTCAAGCTGTTGGGCCCAGCGCCAAGAATGAAACCAGTCCATGAATTACACTGGAAGCGCGTATGCATACAACCTTATGAGAAGATCAGCATGCACCGTTTCATGCATCAGGACTCAAAGTTTTGATCATGCTAAACCAACACATGCAATTCACTGCTCTAAGAACGCAAACAGGTCGAACAGAAGGACACGAGCCAGACAGCTTTAGACATTTTTTTTTATTCTGAAAAGTTCCACCTTAAGTATCTCACTTCTTCTTGTCCACATCCTGCTCGGCGGCCTCCTTCGCTCTCTTGGCACGAATGCCAAAAAGACGTGCATTGGCACGGGCCATGCGCAGGCTGGCAAATGCCTTGAAGTTCTTCTCGTCTTCTGAGATCACCCGGGCCTTCTCCTTCTTGTACACCTGCAGAGGAAATGTCTGGTCAGCAGCTAATCCACAAGAGAGAGCATATTCCAAGGCCTACAACCACCTACGCTCGTTTAACCAAGCATACTTAAGAGGTATACATTTGAGCAGCAGGGTCAGGAGAGCGGACTCAGCTCCAAATTATGATACGTACACTCCTGATGGGCATGACCGGTCCAGAAAGCTGTGTAGCCATCTTGAGCTCTTCGGGCTAGAGAGAACACACAAGGTCAGAAAAAGTACTAAGAAATCACACACTTCTATAAAATTTGTACGGACTTTAGCAATCTTGCCATTCTGGATTCAACAAACCTTAAGTCACCACATTAAAGGGAATTGGGAAATTTGGAAACTTTGCTCAGAAATAAAAACAAGCTTAATTAGAAAAGGAAAATATTCAAATGTTCAAAAGTGACAGCAGTGGAGGGCAATATCTGGAGATAAAACTTACAGAGCTGTCTCCCTTCCTGGGAGCAGAGGCCTTCTTGGGGAAGAGGATGAGTTTGGAGCGATACTCCTTCAGCCTCTGGACATTAACCTGCAGCGACTCTGTAGACTTGTTGCGACGACGAGGGTCCACGGCAATGCCGATGGTGCGCGCCACCTTCTTGTGAATGCCGGCGGCCTGGGGGAGCACAAAAGGACCAGCAATCAGGCATTGGGATGTGGAAGGCGAGAACCAGAGCCGCACACGCACTTCACACCAACACTTCAGACTCTTCTATGCACCAGGAAAGGCTGCAAGCATTCCATTATTAACCTCACAATTGTTTAGATGTTTGTAAGAACAACTGAAAATTTAACTGCAGTCATCAGAAAAAGGGGTTCAGCATTATCATCAAAATGGTACAGAGATTCCGGAGAAAGTGTCATCATCTGACTGCCAAAATGCTCTTGACAACAGTAACCAAGAGCAACCAAACACTCCAATTTAAGACAAGCTGCAGGCTGTTCTTACCTTTAGCTCCTCCAGAGTGAACCCCCGTCCAGCACGGACCTTGGTGTTATATCTGATGGTGGGACACCTGACAGCCGGGCGCAGGGGACCAGCGACAGGCCGAGGAGCGATACGGCGAGCCTTTGCCTGGCGGGCCTTTCGCCTGGGGACGTGTACAGCAAGTTACTGGCTGAAACCGTTCGTGGTGCGATATGCAGCTCACATACATGCAGGGCCATGAGAGGCTTACCTGCGGAGTTTCCTGGCAGGCTGGTTGAACCATGTGCGAACCCTTCTCTGCCAATCTTTGTGGAAATGGGGGTTCAAGATCATGCCATTTCGGCTGGGAGCCATGGCTACTTATTTCCCTGTTAAAAGTGTAAAAACAGAGCAAATTTATGTAACTGCATACCATACTAAATACAAACGATCAACTGAAAAATTATCTTCAGTAACCAGTGGACGAAGAGCTCCGGAAATGTTTACCAGACGGTAGGGCGACTAGGAAAGAAAGATCAGCACCACCAGGTCATAAGCTGATTAACCACTACATCAGTCAGCTACGATACTTAAGCAATAACAGACCCGTTTTTTCTTCGTCTGAAGAATTTTGAGATGCCAAATGAATGCAACGTGTACTGTAGAACTGCCAAACTCGCAGGCCAACCATTCTACGGTAAGAAAACTACTGCCGGGTTATTCAACAAAAAGCACAACGGCAATGCGAAAATAAAGCTCCGTGCTCAAGACGATAATGTATATCCTCGAAGGGCCGTTAAACAATGCAGTTTCATACCGGCAGCAGAACGTTAGCGTCAGTAAAATGTGCACTACCAGTAATCATGGAAGGGAAAGGCATCCCAACACTGTAACCCTCGTAACACATCTTTTTGATGGCAGATTTTCACAATACTGCACACATTCAACTTGTGTCATACTACTAATAATATCGAGATAGAAAAATATACAAAAGTGTTATTCGATTTTAAGGATTATGAAAGATTTTAGCCAAAATATAGCTAGTCATTTTCCACTCACCGTCCTGAAGAAATATGGCCGGGCGGAAAAAGAAAGAAATATGCAGAGAATTCTGGGATATTAAAAGGAGCAGCCAATGACAAAGGGGCCTGTGCCCCGGCGACCCGGAAACACTAACGCGGCCTGTCCTACGCGCGGCCATGGTGGAGGAGAAGTGAGCGTTTAATGTGATGTTATGTTGGGTTTATTATTCCTTTTGAATTCTGTGCTAACGATGTATATTCTGCAAATACAACGGTCCTGTGTCTTCATTTAGATTAATTCATCCAAATACTAAATACTCCCACGTCAGGGTTGCAAATGCCACTTGCCACCCCTGCTGGTCTTCATGTGACCGACTCAGTTTGGTATCGTATTGTTAAAAATCTGGTGTTGCCTTTTTTCATTTAGCTGTTCGTATAAAGTCTACGTGAATCTAAAGTGTTCCCGGTGGCATTCGCAGATATATGCAGGAGACTTGCGTCACATTTTCCTCATCAACTCTCAAAAAAGGGCACTGAGAATTTCTTTCCGCTAGGTGCCGTTGCACTGTACGATGACAGCTCTATTTCAGCTTCTTTAGCGTGTTTCCACTAATTTGTAAACAATTGTAGACATTTACTTCTAAGCATATAATTCATTTTCTATAACACCTGCTATTTTTATTTTACATATTTAAATTTATATAATGTGATTTACACAGTATAAGAATAAGGGTTTACCGAAGGTTAAAAGTTAAATTGGCATGGGGAGTCATGTGATATCTGCGTAAATAATCTTTGAATTTTTAGTATGTTCTTTAGTGATTATTATGATTATTATTATCAATAATAATCTTTAGAATTTCTAGCATGGTCTTTATCATTCTTTGATCTAGGAAGAAGTTCCTGACGTCAGGGATTCATTAATCATTGATGTGTAGCATTTAAGCAGGACAGGGTAAAAGTCGAAGCCATGAATGTTAACTGAACATTTCACAAGGACTCTTCTTATTTTTGGAAGTATTGCTTAGTATGCATTATATTTCATTGTGGATCAAGTGAGCCATGGATCTTATCCTAAAGCAATTTCAAATTATAAATGTTTCAAATTTAGTTTTGGGGATTATGATTTTTTTAGGCACACCATGAACCATTTTCAGCAAAATGCACTGAAATGAAGAGGAGTTGTACCATGCAGCTGTTCCTTGTTGCCTTACATGCACCATGGCCAGAACACCCCTCACATTACTTTGGCACAAGTCTAACCAATCAAATGAAGCCTGTCTGTTTCCTCCTGCAGTCTGGATTGAAATGACTAGACACCCTTGTCACGTGACACTCTGCCTCTTCCCTGAACTGTGTTGCCTCCTTATTGGGAAACTTGTCTATGTCTCCCTTTATATAGATATCCTAAAGCTGAGCGTGAGCTGTATGAGAAACCCTAAAGGTAGACTAAAGAAAAAACCTAGAAAACACAAATGGTATAGATTAGATGAACTTTATTGATCCCTAAGGGAAATTTTAGATGGCAATTTAAGCAAATAAGTGTGATTAAACATTCCTGTCAAGATGACATTATTGATAACACCTTAATAACATGATATTAGATGAGGGGAACTCCCCAAAAACAGGTTACCCCTTAAAGAACACTAGAGTCATGTAGCTCTGACTTACAGGCTGGAAGAACTTTAAAGTTGTGGGTCCAAATCCCACGGCCTGCAGATTAATCATATTGCTCCTGGGCCCGTAACCCCAATTGCCCTGGGATGTTTGTTGACCCTGTTTCCTTATCCTCACTTGCTTCTATTACAACAGCATATTTAATTAATTACCAATGAAAATGATCTGCACACAAAGACAGTAGTCATGCTTCCTTATTTCCAATGATTCCTAAAACCCTCATTTCTGTACCAGTAACTTGGAAGACACACACACACACACACAGTGCTACAGGTATTGCAATATGGTGTGATGTTTGGTGGACTGGACTAATGGAAATCTGTCATGCCTCTTGTGTTCTCTGACCCTGTGTGGATGTGTCTGGGGCTGATAATGTCCTGCCTTGGCCTTATTGCACACATTGAAATTGGTAAGACTAGGTAGTAGTCATTAATCATTGATTAGCCTTGCTAACAAAAAGTCTTATCATGCACAGTGGGCAAAGGTTTGCGATGTACAAGCCATATCTGAGGAAAGACAACCAATGCCAACAGTCACCATGTGTATTCCAATTTAACTCGTCTGTCTTTTTGCCTACCTGCTTTAGCATTAATATTGTAAGACCAAACCTCTCTTGGGTTCACAGGTCATCTTTTTAATTTATACAACAACAAAGATAATTATACGAATACAGACGCTCCTCTATTTAGAGCTTTCAGACATACGAACGAAGAGGACTGTAAGTCCAATCTATGTTCATTGGGCTCCGGTTTCCTGCCCGCAACATCATTTTTTTTCTGCGCGCCAATTCCGCCTAGTATGACTTCTGGCCGCTACTCCTGCCACGCAACAGCGAAGTGTGCGTACTCTCAGCAGCCTAGTTCTTTGTACTTGTGTATAACCTTCAAATGATGTTGAACAAGACTTATGATGAACATTTCAAATTACAAATGGCCGTTTGGAACATATCTCGTTCGCAAGTAGAGGAGTGTCTGTACATATTCATACTATTGTTTTGCCACAAACTATAAAAGTATACTTGGAATTGTTAAGCTATTAACAGGCAATATTATAATTTACCAACATTAGTTTAGGAGCATATTTTCAGAGCATTCCCATTCATGCTAATAACCCATAAACAGTTTAAAAACCAGTATCTAAAGACAGTTTTCCTTAAGTCACACATATGAACAACTTCCCAGATCTACGCCACCTATTTCCCTGCTCCTGATATTCCACGTCGATCAAAAACATGCCCTGACAGGCAAGCTGCCAAGCTTGTTGAGCCGCTTCTAGGTTAGGCCATCTGTACTGTTTTCAAACAGTTACCAAAAGAGGTTTGTTTCTTTGTGTATGTGATGAGGTAGAACAATGAAGACTCCACCTGAATTACCTGACTTTGAAGTTGTGTCGAGTTTTTTCAGGACTGGTTGACATCCCTACATTTTCTCTTGTATTTTCTGCCATTCCTTCTCTTTTACAGCATGAATGAGCTCCTGGAATTTTTGCTGATGCATTGTAATGGCATCCCATCGAGGACCCGCCTCTGCCGCATTCCCTATGCTACCTGGGGTAAATTACAGCACCCCCCCCCCCCCAACCCTGTACAGGCTAAGTGGTTATAAGATCATTGGACACAGAGAAACTGCACAATCGCAATTGAGACATGAACAGTGTTTTGAGTTAAAATTTTGAATTTGGTGATCAGTGTTGACACACCACAGCACACAACAACAAAATGTGTCCTCTGCATTTAACCCATATGTGACATAGCAGGGGGCAGCTAATTCTAATTCAGCGCCCAGGGGGCACTGCTTGGCTGTGGTATCTTGCTCAGGGTACCTCAGTGGTGCCTTGCTGGTCGGGGATTTGAACCAGCAATCTTTCAATTACAAGTGCACTTCCCAAACCATTAAGACACCACTGTTGAGGTTTGCTTACAAAGTGTGAATTTTGTCATTGCTATACTTGTTACTCTTGTCTTGGTAGGTCCCTCCCAGTGGATCGTCATAAACCACTGCTTATTGTGACACCTCACTAGACACTCACTGGCAGACAGGCATCGGCCGAAAACCTTAACATGCTACAAACTGGGGAGGTGATTCAGACACACAGCCTGCCATTCGCCAGTTGGCTGAGGCTGTTCACAGTATGTCGAGCAGAAGGGTCATTGTGCTGACTTTACGGACTGATTGGTTTCCTTAGTTATGCTGTTGGCTGCTCCGTTTAGAAGACACTCCAGTCTTTAACAGCAGAGCCCAAAGAACCAGAGGCAATGATTCATTTTCTCTGGTACATACAGGCTTCAACCTGTCTAAGCCAGTCATCAAAGTCTGGTATTTAAGTACCATTTAATTCCTTAGGTGATGCTTTCTTAATTTATTAACCTAGACATTGTACTAGAGCAATTCAATTAAGCACCTTGCTCAAGGATACAATAGCAGACCCTATACTGGATTTTAAGCTGCCACTATTTAATAAAGGTTACGCTCATCTTCCAAAAATGTAACTATGCACTGTCAGGAAAAAACAAAAAGAGTACTAATTTGTACCTTTGCTTGTCACGGGGCTGGACCCTCAAGGGCTATTCTTTTAGGTATAGAAATCGACTCTTGACATCCCCAAGGTACAAACAGCATGAATGTATCCACAATTGTACAACATGTTCCTCAGAGTCCATTTATGTATCTTCAAAGGTACATTTACCCTTGAGGGTGCAGCCCCAATGACAAGCAAAGGTACAAATTGTTACTTTTTCCTGACAGTGAGTAAAGAAAGGCTCTGAAACACAGCCTGACATTTCCTCCAAACATGAAGATTTTAATAGCAAATTTGAAAAAGTCCCTGCATACTGCAGTGATCTGGCTGTAAGATTTCCAGCAGTGAGTGGAACACCTGTCACTGAACCAGCCCTACAATTAATTCTCTCCTAGTCAAAGCTGCGAAACTGTAATTTAGATATTAGCATTAAATCAAGAGCAGAGGGGGGTTTCTCAGAAAATGTTTTGCTGGTGTTTCTTCTTAAAGAAAAGAGGTTGTGGTGCAACTTCACTGGGCCAGCAGCCTTGGTAGGGTTAATGTGGCGGAGTCCTGTGGATTAACGTAAGAGGAAGTTCAGCTTCCAGGAGTGCTACTCCGCCTCAGCAGACTTGACGAATTTCTCGTAGGCATTCTCATCCATCAATGCGTCCACCTCAGTTGGGTTACTAATGGTCATTTTAATCAGCCATCCTAGTAGAGACATACAGGGATTAATATCAGGAAAATGCTAGGAGCGTGCCCCCCCCTTACTCTCCACTTGCTGTGATATGCTCACCATCCTTATAGCAGGATTTGTTGACAAGCGAAGGGTTGTCCCCCAGTTCTTGGTTTACATCAGTCACCTCCCCGGTAATGGGGGCGTACAGCTCACTGGCAGCCTTTACGCTCTCCAGAGCGCCAAACTCCTCTACGACACAAGCAAAACAAAACGCCGTAGAACACACAATGCCTTTTACACCAAGAGGAAGATTTTTACCCAAAAATAAGATGATAAAGCAATAAAATGAGTAGAGTGGGTTTACCCATTTGTTCCAGTTTTGTACCAACTTCTGGGAGGCCACAGTACACCACGTCTCCCAGAGCTTCCTGAAGCAGACGGAGGGGACCATTTTTAAATGCAATCACTAGTAAGTATCGTTGCAATTCAGGCCGGCTTGTTTTTAGGTTCAGTACAACCTAACTGAACAGGGGCTAGTACCGCAAAGGTAGATTTCTGGTTTAACCGGATAACTTGTCAGGTTTAAGGTATCCCCGTTTAAACGGATGTCATCTTTGTTCACTTACATTTACCCCAGACTACCTTAAATCTGACAAGCAAGAAATCCTGCTTCATGACACAGCCCCCAGGTTTTCTTGACTTGTTTATTCTGCGGTCTAAAAAGAGGCTATATACATAAACACTTTGAGCTATAGATAGTGTGTCAGATAGCATTTGTTACAACGTCTCACTCTCCAATATCCAGAAAACAATGGAGAAAATCTCTCTCTGTCTGATCTGTCCATGTGCACATATCCTTCGTGGTACCATCCACACACAAGCGCAGCCAGTAAGCAAAATAAACTCAGAGACTAAGAGGGTGAGTCAGGTATGTAACCAGCCTACAAACTCAAAGGCGCCATGGCACCTACCTGGGCAAAATCACTGATGCCGACAGTTCCGACCCCACCGTCTACACGTACCCACTCGTGTTTCTCTGTGAATCTGAGTACTGCGAAAAAGCATCGTTACCTGATGCATACAATCCAAATTCACATATGAAAGACATCCTAGAATACTGACCATAGGACACAGGATTAGAACTTTCAATCCCATAGCAGTATAACCAACTGAATATTTACACATGTATGAGCTAACAAGTATAATTCAAAAATTGCAATTACTTAAATTCAGGCAAAATGGATCCACTATATGCACTACTATATGTCATTACAGTAGTGTCTCTGCACAGTAAGATCAGAGTTTTGGGTAGAGTACAACATATCTGATGGAACAAAGGGCAAAGTATAGCAATGTACATTAATGAGCAACAAAGGACTTGTGTAACACAGATCCTGAGGTGCAGTGTCAAGTAATCTCATCACAAGCATAACTAGTGGCAGTTTCTAAAGTGCAGAATTTAATTCTTACAGTGAAACTTAAAAAGAGGGCTAAATTCATTTTGTAAAGTCATATGCCATGATTATAAAATGTGAAGTGGCCTGCAATTATGGTTACTTGTATCTTTCCAGTCAATACTAACACATAGCTAAATCGATGGGAACATTAGCACTTCATTAAAATTCCATACTTTTATTACAAAGAGTCAAACATTTTTATAATCAAAGACATTTTCATGTATGTTTTTATTTGTCCTAGAAGTCCAACTTTGTCACTTTTAGGCATGCAAAGGTATTAGCGAACCAGTGTATGCACATGGTATTAACGAGTGCCGACGCCACTACGATCCATTCTCTCTGCTTTCATCACCATCAGAATTTATTTTAAAAACAGCAAAAATTGAAAATTTCACTTGCCTAAAACTAACCAAGAAACAATCTCCATGTCATTACAGGTAACATCTAGCCGACTAACTGGCATCAACGAGGTAAAAAGAATCAGGCAACCTTTGATGTAAGTCATCTTTACGATTATCACGTATCGTATTTCAGACGTTTAAGTTTAATGGCGAGTTCGTGCAGCTTTTACAGTAACCTCAAAACCACGACTAAACTGTTTATCGTATTCTTTTCACCATTTCCGCCTTCAACTCAGTTATAATTAGCATAAATTACAAAATATACATACTTAGTGCAATTCAAGCAAGCAGGTGCATTTCAATATTTAAAACCAACTATTAACTTTGGAAGTTACCTGCGATGTCACATATCTTAGTCTTCTCATTTGAATGTATGAAGTTATTCCAGGGAATTGCATGAGTTGTTTCGGAAATTACCTGGCTTACTTGTTAAAAAGTGCGAATTAAGCGATGTAGCACAGCGCAGTCTCGACTGATCCCTTAAGTCAGTAGCACGTAGCGCGACATAAAAGCCCGGAGCGCGTGAAGTCTTACTTGCGGAGGGTTTGGGGGTCGTGCATAGCGCCCTCGGAAAGCACGCCTTCCCCAGTATCAGGGGCCGAGCAGTCTTGGCAGTTCGGGAAAGCAGAGGCAGCGCCGAGGTGAAGTTCAGCGACGAAGAGCGCAACAGCACCGCGCACATCGCCATCTTCTTCGAGTCTAGGCTGAAGTGAGTTGCGGGCTCCTGAGCGAGCATCACCACTCGGGGCGCGACCGCGCACGGCGCCAGCGGGATCGCGGAGCGCCTGATCGCATTGAACGGCCTTGCAGCCTCATGGGGTTATGTTAACCTATTACAATAATATATCTAGTTACGAATTTAAACCTAAATGCTCATTTAACCTGAAAAAGACAGCAAAAACGATTCACCACAATTTTTTTTTTAGTTTTGAAACTAATAACACAGGGCAGATCCGGTCTTTTTTCCATGGCCACAGACTGTAGGTCACTGTGGGGAGGCCCAGCTGGGAGATTCAATCCCTCCAGCATGACCTGGGTCTTCCCCGGGGCCTTCCTGAACCATCTCAGCTGTCTGCTCTTGATCCAAATGGGCAGCAGCTCAATTTCAAGGTCCCTCTGGAACTCATCCTGTTATGGAGAGTGAGCTTAGCAACCCCATGGACCCTCTTATCACATATACGTGTAGCCTTGTTGTTTTAGTCATTACCTACAGATCATGACTATAGATGAGGACAGGGACATCAATCAGCCAATAAAACCCTGATCCTCGTATGATGACTTAATTCTTGTTTCACCACCAGGGTTATTTTCGGTTTCTGAAAAACTGCAGTCACAACCAATCTGTAAGTCAATATTTTAGTCACTTTGATTCAATAACACTGCCTCCATTCACCAGGAAAAGGAGTTCCTCAAAATGTTCTTTCTGCTGCTGGTAAGCATCACCCAGCTTTTGGGGTGTTGAAATGTTTCTCAAAACATCTTTAGGGTCAACTGTCAGTCTCTTTCCAGACCCATCCAAACTTCAGACTTTTGCTTTTGCTGTAGCCTTTCTGGGCAGTCAGTGCCATTCAGTTGTTCCTGGTAACCCCTGTATATGCACAGACTGGTTTCTGGTCACAGCTCTTTGCATTCATTGCAATACGTCCGGTGGTCCATGAACATGGGCCATTCTAACTCGACGATCTTGACATCCTTTGCCACATAGCAGCAGTTTTTCTAGAGGTATGACTTAAACTCATCTCACACAGAAACTGCATCCAGAGATAGCAAATCCTAACTCTCCACCTGGGTTGTCCTGCCCAGCCTGCTCTGAATCTTCTGAGAAAATTTAGGAATTTAAGAAAACAGCCTTGCAGCTTCTGTCTTATGCTGTTTAAGAGACATGTGTAACATCTCAATTTGTGTGCAAATAACCATCGCTGAATGGAGTCATACTGTGGGCCCTCTTGCAAAGTTCGTCTATTCCACTTTCCTAA
>JABFEB020000020.1:1644205-1658665 GCA_019775895.2 Stomatorhinus ivindoensis | reverse complement strand
CAAAGGGCCGGTGTGTATGCAGGTCTTTAGGGCAGGAGTGGCCAATCTTACCCGCAAAGGGCCGGTGTGTATGCAGGTTTTTGGGATAACCTGTAGCTCAGTTGTTCAAACTCAGGTGTGAGGACTCTTCAGCCAATCAGTCCTTGATTTAAGATGATGTGAAGGGGATATTGGGCTTTCAACAGAATAAACAGGCACACTTGGGTTTGCTTCTAAAAACACTTTATTACAAGCAATACAAAGTAACCTTGCATTAAAATCAATAGCAAAATATTGGATCAAAGGCAGTACAAAATAATTTCATATCACAAGTGATATCCAATAGTATTATGAATCATAAACTATAATCAAACTGCCAATACAACTGATTATGTGTGTGTGTGTGTATATACATATATATATATATAATTTATTTATTTATTTAAGTAACAATAAAACATGCATACGTACATAGAAAGTACCAATTAATATTATTGTTATTGTGATTCTCATACAATGATAATTAATCCTAATAATGATTGAATCAGTACACAGACACTGCAAAGCTATTCACACTCGGACGTGCCATAATCACCCACCTTCATTGCTAGACTTTCAGTCCTGGCAGGAGACCAACACGCGAGTCCCGAGAAAGGGCCGGGGCGATGCGCACTCTGTCCCACAGCTGAGCTCCAACCAACACTAAGATCTCCCCCTTCCTTTATACTATTTGGGCATTACGTGTGGGCAGGGGACGAGCTGGCCAGGCTCACCCCTCCCCTCAGGCATGTGGCTTGCGGTTAAAATCAAAAATACAAAGACAAGTTCCCATGAACAACACGTTTCCATGAACAACACGTTCCCCTTTTTCTCTAGATAAGATCAGTATCCCATGTACACTGATTACTAGATATGATTTCAATCCAAAATAATTAGACTAATGTCCTTGATCAACTGAGATCTTCTGAGAACAAAATAAGCGACCCACACACTAATCGATAGTGTATAAAACACATCAGACCACCCTCTCTTCCCAGTAAAACCCCTCAGAAAAACAAAGTAAGCATCCTTGAACAGGGTTAGCATCTTATAATTCAGAAATAATAAGACAAGTGTCCTTGAACAGAATAAGTAATCCAGTACAAAAATTCTTGGGACAAGATAAGCATTCTGACTCTTCTCATAAGAAACAAGTTATAAGGTTCAAACTTGACACAGTAATATTATGAGTTAATCATGGATGATATGGACGTTGTATCTGAATTTCGGGGTGATTAGTTCACACACGGTCAGAATCAATCCACACTTTCAATCACCTCATATGTATGTCTATTAGGTGGAGTTTGAGGTACTCCATCTGTAAGCGCCATTTATACAAAATGGTGTAATTTTTGTTAGTCAAATGGTTAGAATACTTGTGTTTGACCTGCCATTATAATTTGAAATTTATGTAGTATATCATACATGAAAGTGCTTCTCTGTTTAGTTTTTGGTTAGAGACTGTCGTAATGTATGTGTGTCAGAGGAGCAATGAAGTTTGTGTTTTTTGAATGTAAAACTATAAAGAAGTGGACGTTGGGAGCCACATGGCTGTTTTATCGTGATTGGTAACCTACCAGTTCAATGCATAAAACAGTCTACCGACGTTCATTTCACAGAACTGGTCAAATGTTTAGATTGTGCCAAAAGGAATAACGTTCTCAACCGAAGATGACCACTACACCATCAAATCATGAGTAGTGAAGCCGGACAATTGCAACCTCCCAAATCATCACAGTGACAGGGGGAAATTCAACATATTTCTTTAATTCTATGCTACGGGGCCAACATGGCCAGTTGCGGGGCTACTTGTAAGTTTGTCTTGATGCAGTCCTCTAATTATTAATCTAATTAGGGAGTTGCAGCGAAAACCCACATACACCACGGCCGTTTGTGGATAAGATTGCTCACCCCTTTCTTTAGGGCAGGGATGCCCAACTCCAGTCCTGGAGGGCCAGAGCCCTGCATATTTTTGGGTTTCCCCTCATTTAACACACCTGATTCAACTCCTTGTGCTTATTACCACACAGCTCTTCATTTATGGTGGAACAGGGAAAAGAACTAAGTTACACAGGGCTCCGGCCCTCCAAGACTGGAGTTGGGCACCCCTGCTTCAAACCCAGGTGTCAGGACTCTTCAGCCAATCAGGCCTCTAGTAATCTAATTAGGGAGTTACAGCGAAAACCCACACACAGCAGCCTTTTTGGATAAGAATGCCCACCCCGCCCTAAAGGAACGATTTTTTAAAGAGGAGATTGGAAATTGGAAACAAGGTGCCAAGGTAGGTAAACAGCAAATCCAGTGACAAAGCCAGTGAAACTGAATCTGCTTAATTCCAGGTGAAAACAATATCCTCAAGTCCTCTAAAACCATCAGTTATAACACCAGTGTTTAGTAATTAAGCCTTGGAACACAAGCATCCAGTCCTATTTATTCTAGGTAAAAATAATCTCCACTCCAAAAATAACAGCACTTTTGACTATGAAATCATCTTATTGTTCTTTAGCAACATTATAATCAGGCAAGCCATTGAGTTGGCAGATCACAGTTGTCTCCATCTTCTGGCCATATATCTCCTACTTAAAACCTCATAATTATCTATCCATCAGCAATTTATAATCCTAATAGTGTAGTAATTTTTATGTTTTTGAAATTTTAATATAAGAAAGTTCAGTATCCATGAACAAACATCTGGAAAGAAATAAACTGACATATAACTCACACAGCTGTATTTAATATATAAAATTTATTATATCCAATACGGCAAAATGTTAGCTATGAACCTCAGGTCTGTTGTTCTGTCATAAAATAAAATTAATTGAACAGTACGTTAAAACTAAAATATGTCAACAACAGGCGAAGTGAAGCAGAAAATACTCCGGGCATCGGAACCGGAAATACGCATGTGACGACATGCAGACCCGGAAGAGGTGGGTGAGGAGCCAAGGTCCGACCTACAGCAAAACAGCAGTAGGAATAAATATAATGCTAAAAGTACAACAACAACAAACAAAGTAGGTCTTGTGTGCGCTCAGTAGACTGACACGGTTTAACGCCACAGCTGGTTTTATCCCAGAAAGACAGCCGAGCAGGGAGCCGTGTCTGCTTTTAAAGGCGGGCTTGGAGCGGAGTTGGACCAGATAAACAGCATCGACGAGGGACTATGCCAGGGCGAGGGGGGTGTGTGCTTTACACTTTTAACAGATCCCCGATTACCCTTAGATTCCGAGCTCTGGGTTTTCCACACCTACCCCCGACCTGTTAGTTGGTAGTTTTTTTTAGAGAAACACGTGTCCTTCTTCGCTTTCTCAAGGTTTCTGAATTGAAAACGCAGAGACTTAAATCGCGATCTTAAAGTCGGGTGTAAAACTTGAGCCACTTCACCATCCAGCTGTAAACCTGTATGGAGAGCACCGACACAACAACCCTATCCAGCAGCAGTCTTATGGTATCGGGGCTGGGTAACGTTCTTTAAAAGCGACATTATTGTCCATTTTCTGCCGCGATGCCTCTGTTGTTCTTGGAGAGGTTTCCTTGGCCCAGTCTGCAGACCTACACAGCCCTTAGCGCGGTGCTGCTGGCCGGGAGTATCCTCAGCGCATACACCGCTGTGAAGGACCTGGCAGTGGACAGTCCGATGGCCGACGACCCGCCGCTCAGCCTTGAAGGAGATGAAGAGCATGAATTTCGGGGTCCTGCCCAAGCCACAGACGTGCTGCAGTATCTAGCTAAGGATAGCCTTTTAGTATGGGTGAGAAACTTTTATCTCTGCATTGCCAGTAGCTGTCTTGTGAAAAAATACATATAAAAGTATAACCTGCTTTCGCTTATAATAGATTTAGTATTAAACATAAGTTTAAGTAATTATTACTTCTTTCAGGTGCTCGTGAACACAGCTTGCTGTTTGCTCATGTTGGTCGCCAAGATGATCCAGTGCATGGTGTTTGGACCTCTCAGAGTCAGCGAAAAGCAGGTGAGGACAAACAAATTGTGTTAATTCAAATCAGCTGGCTGGTCGCCGTCTCTTGAAGGTTCAGAACTACACAACATTTTACTACTCTTCCATCCATTTTCTAACGGCTTATACTGGATATTTCTGTGGGACGATTTTATTTTTATGTTTGTTTTAATTAAAAATGGCGATATTTCCTGAACGTTGATCAGTTGCTCTAATATGCAAACAAAATAATTGCCTGACATGTTTTAAGTGCTCACACTGTTTGCTCTCTCCACAGCATCTGAAGGACAAATTCTGGAACTTTATTTTTTACAAATTTATCTTCATCTTTGGGGTACTGAATGTGCAGAACCTGGAGGAAGTTATTTCATGGTGCCTATGGTTTGCCGTCCTCGTCTTCCTACACTTGATGGTTCAGCTCTGCAAGGATCGTTTTGAATACGTAGGTTTGGCCACCAGAGGGCGTTGCTGCTGGTCTTTGGCTTTATAAGGCATTAATAGCCCTGAGCACTTATTTGTTCACAGAAGGTGCTGCTGAAATGACCGCATTAATAAGACCAAATTAACATTGGGGTTGAATTTTCGGCAGTCTTGACTCATCCGTGACACTCTGTTGTGAACTAACATCTGTCTGCCTTGGCTTGTGTCTGCCGTTCCCTACTGTTAGCTCTCCTTCTCACCCACCACCCCGATGAGCAACCATGGGCGTGTGCTCTCCCTGTTGGTAGCCATGCTGGTGTCCTGTTGCGGAATGGCCGTGCTCTGTGGCTTGCAGGAGCACCCCCACGGACTGCACAGTGTGGCCTTCATGGCCGCTGAGGTAGGAGGTGGCAAATTTGCTTCCTCTCAGAGCAGGATGTCGAAAATATTTATTGCCCACTTAGTTACCACTGTAGTTGGTATATGTCAGTAGGTTTTTACAGTGGGGGAGGATTTGGACATTTGCTTGAAAATTGACGTCAACGGTCTGAGTACATGCCGTCAAGTTGCATAAAAGTTAATGATGTTCTGTTTTTGTAGTGTCTGCTGGTTACCATTTGCACTGGACATGTCATAATAAGGTTAGTATTTTCTAAGGTTGTTAGGTTTTCTGCTTAAAATGAGAGTTTAAGAAATCTCTTATTATGTCACAACTATAATGTTAAAAAATGGGGAATTCAAGAATATATCATTCACACACCTTTAAAATTTTGGCTGCCAATCTCATTAGGAGACCTTTTCTTTCTAACCCAGGTACATTATTCACCTCTGGGATCTGAACCACGTGGGCACCTGGGAGAGCAAAGGTACCTATGTGTACTACACTGACTTCATCATGGAGCTGACTCTCCTTTCGCTGGACCTGATTCATCACATCCACATGCTGGTAGGCAGATCCTTCTCAAGCACATTTGGGGCATTCCAAGGCTCTGCTGGCCATGTTCAGCTTGACATGAGTAACATGAAGGAGTGTAGACAATAATCCAAAGACCGTGGCATGTGTTGCTCTTGTGACCTGTGATTGGATGTATAGACATCCATGTGGTGGGTATCCTTCAGTTGAGTTAGCCTTTAAGCTAACGGTTTTTTCCTCATCTTCGGAAACCCCTCAGCTCTTTGGCAACATTTGGCTGTCAATGGCCAGCTTGGTGATCTTCATGCAGCTACGCTACCTGTTCCACGAAGTGCAGCGACGCATCCAGCGTCACAGGAACTATCTGCGTGTCATCGACAGCATGGAGGCCAGGTTGGAGGCCATGGATGACTGCAATTATTTTTACGGCCTAGTCATGGCGTGAACCTTCCTTCGGGGGCGTCCATTTTGGCTCTTCTCCACGCAGTGCATCGTGGTGGCTAATGTGTGCTCTGCTCGGTGTGCGCACAGGTTTGCATTGGCCTCCCCAGAAGAGCTGGCAGACAATGACGACGACTGCGCAATCTGCTGGGACTCCATGCAGGCGGCGCGCAAGCTGCCCTGCGGCCATTTGTTCCACAAGTGAGTGCCGACAGCATAGCGCCTCACTGTGACAGACACACTCTACTCTCCAAATCCCCGCAAATTGTCCACCGGCGTGTCTGTGTGCCGTCACAGCTCCTGCCTGCGTTCCTGGCTGGAGCAGGACACATCCTGTCCCACCTGTCGCATATCACTGAGCATCACTGAAGGCGGCCAGATGCGGGATGGCCATCAGAGGGAGCCTCTCGATGATGGCATGGGCGCCGTGGCTGGGGCGGACGCTCACCCACACCACAATCATCACAACCACTTCTTCCACTTTGACGGTAAGGCAGACAGTTATGTGTTTGATAAACACCTTGACAAGCGAGCATAATTTTTAATGCTGCACTGCTTGCAGTCGCTAACATCCAGCTAGCAAACAGAACCGAATATGTATTTACATTCTTCTGTAGGCTCTCGCATTGCCAGCTGGCTGCCTAGTTTCTCAGTAGAAGTTATGCACACCACCAACATCCTAGGAACGACACGGGTCAATAACTCCCAGCTCAATGTCATGGTGAGTATTCAGAACCAGCTATGTTGCCCCAGCTTAAGAGCATCATGTCAAGGTCTCCTCAGGGCTGAACTTCTCGGTCGCATTCTCCACAGGCTCATCAGATCCACGAGATGTTTCCCCAGGTGCCCTACCAACTGGTACAGCAGGACCTGCAGCTCACACGCTCCATAGAGCTCACCACTGACAACATTCTGGAGGGACGTATCCAAGGGCCTTTTACCACACAGGTCAGTTTAATGTAGCTCCATGCCACAAGGGGGCAGTGTGGAAATAGCTTTAT
Source organism: Stomatorhinus ivindoensis (assembly GCA_019775895.2). Taxonomy (NCBI): domain Eukaryota; kingdom Metazoa; phylum Chordata; class Actinopteri; order Osteoglossiformes; family Mormyridae; genus Stomatorhinus; species Stomatorhinus ivindoensis. The sequence goes on along the minus strand of JABFEB020000020.1, from coordinate 1,651,914 downwards.
TTATTCTCGGCTCCGTGTGTGGGGTTTGCCTCTGTGTCATTGTGAGGTGTCCCCCCACCCCCCACTCCAGGCTTCCCCCCACTGTCCAAAAACATGCTAAGGTGAATTGTAAATGGAAAATTGTCCATAGGTGTGACTATGTGCTTAGGGATGTGTTCCAGACAACCTAACCCTGCATAGGACATGACTGTATGCAACACAGCGGTGTCTTGATGGATGTTCAAATTGGGGACCCCAATTCCTACTGCTTTTACCATAGCATTTTATTTCTGATATCACCTGAAAAGCATTTACTTGATTGAATGTTTACTTTTTGTCTGTGCATAAAAAAAACCAATGAAAAACTAGAAGTGATATATCCAGATTGTGCATGTTCATCTGAATTCCGCGTAATGATTTTCCCGCTAGTGTAATGCTGACTCCTGCTGGCTGAGTGGCCTGAGTCACTATCGCTCTGCTTTTCCCTCAGCCCAGCGAGCACGCCCCTCTCCAGGAAAGCCAAGCCTCAGAGGAGCAGACGGGGGTCAGAGGTGGGAGGGAGGAGTCGCCATCTGCGGAGGCACGGGGAGGCCGCTTCTCCAAGTCAGCGGTAGAGAGGCAGAGAATGCTGCTGCAGAGGAAGGAGGAGCTGCTTCAGCAAGCGCGCAGGTGCTGCGTCCCCCCGGCCATTTCCAAATTCCATCAGTGACGCAAAGTCAAGGTCCTCTTCCCCCGATAACAATTTTCCCAGGGGGTGGGGCATTGATTGCGCAGTCCAGATTAAATTGCGTGTTGATTCGAAAATGGACCGGAGTCCTTCAGCTGATTATGTAGATGCATGTACTTAGTGATGTGTAAATGAAGCTTCAGAAACCCTTCGCTATATTTTCTGACTCGCTAGACGGTGCTCTCTGTTCAAAAAGGCCTCAAAACCTACCCCCAAGCAAACCAAGTGGGCTACCTAGTGGGGGGAAAAATACCACAAATGGTTTATGTAGTGATGGCCAAATTAAGCTTCATGTTCCTATGTTCTGCCATCGATTCTCGCTTTTCTCGTCCACCAGAGGGAGCTCTCACAGTTTCTCCTTCCTTTGCTCATGTTCGTGCCTTGTTTTGCTTCACTGAGTGCAGCTGTGCTGATGGGTGCTTCCTCCTGCTTGATTAATTCCCCGTCTAACCACAGGCGGTATCTGAGTAAGACCCCAGAGGAAAGAGATGAGGACGGCCTGGAGGGTGATGCTGTCTCCCTGGACCCCGTGGTGCTGCGTCGCCGGATACTGGCAGCAGCTGCGGAGAGCAGACACCACTGGCCCCTAGACGAGGACCAGAACCAGGAGCAGGACCTGTCCCAGTGAGGCTGGCCCAGGAGCCTATCGTGCTTCACCTTCACACCAGCAGTGATCTCTTAGCCCCTCTACCTGTGGGGAGACTCCTCCCCCTTAGAATTTTAGGGCTCTGACATTAGTCCAACAGATAGATACTGAGACAAGAATCTTAGATTATGAAAGTTATTTCGGGTGTTTAACAAAGTGTGGAGAAGATTCTCTGCCATTAACTTTAAGCTGAACCTGTTAGAGCATTGAACTGGTATCTGATGACTTTGTATTTAAGAGCCATACAGAACATACGTCTGATCAAACCCTCTAATTCTAAGATTCAAAATGCTGAAAAGATCAATGGTTTTCTACTGGAGTTGCTCTAGACACACAAAGGTGTTATATTTTGCTACGCTGTGACATTGCTGTGAAAGAAAATCTCTTAAAGGGACTTGAGTATGTAAAGGACTTAAAAGCTTTAATTAATCTCATCCCAGGCAAAGCATTGATGTAAATGAAGAGTGTGAGCAGGGCTTGCATTGCTTGTAGGTTTCTGAAGAATTGTTTTAGCTGTTACCTACCTCTGTGTGGTCGGTAGAGTGAGATGTATAATGACTATGCTCTGGTTGGGTTTGCCAGAGGTTGGATGGATGGCACAACCAGCAGGATGGTTTCTTGGTTTTTTTTTTTCTTTGTTCTGGTTTGTTTTTGAATGTCATGTGCAGGATAAATTTTATGTCTGTTTTTAAGTTGTGAATTCAGAAGGCTTGTCATATAACTGGAACATTAACAAAAAAGTAGTGATGGGCAAATGAAACTTTATGAACCATTTTCTGCACATTCTGACCCCACTAGATGGTGCTCTTGGTTTATGTTGAACCCTTTTTTGAATAGAGAGCACCATCTAGTGGTGTCACAGAATACAGCGAATGGTTCATGATGATTCATCTGGTCATTACAAAAAAGCAAATAACTTCCAAAGAGGAAAACCTCACCCAGTGTTAGTCTAAAATATGAATGTGCTGTTTATGCAAGGTGCCCTGATGGCCGTGAGGCATGTTCTGCCTGTGTTTGAAGACGCGTGGAGGGATTCGCGTCAAGTGTCCAGCGAGGAATTCTGCAGTACGGTCTGATGCAGAAGTGGCAATATGAACAATGGGGATCGAGTCCTAATGCTCTCCAGTCTGAGTCAAACTTAGCTGTATTAGCATTATTGAACTAATGCCCTATATGTACATATTCCTGTTCTTATAATAACAACATAGTTTGCGTTAAATGCTGCAGGGTTTAAGCTTCTTAACCTTGAATTGCTTTTGGGATGGTTACTCTTGAGGTGGGCTTGCTCCTTTCTGCTTGACCCTGCTTCGCTTTTATTGGTCAATGTCCTCGGAGTGGGTGTTACCACACTCTTTATCTGCAGCTAAGGATGCAGGTGACGTCTTGATCTGTCACTTAACCCAAGGGCTATAATAACTGGCTGGCCGTTCCCTGTTTACTTTACAGACTTTGCGAGACTTGTTGATTTTAACAATTAATGTGTCTATCTGACAAACATATATGTGCTCACTGCATGGGCAGCTGCCATCTAATAGGTAAACCGGAATCTATAATGTGACTCTCTTCTCGTCTGCAAGGCCTGTCCCATTGGTGTCAGTGCCTGTTCATGCATTAAATGTTCAGTTCCATTCAGTAGTGTGTTACGGTTTAAGTTCATTTAAGTATTGGATTGAGACTTATAGGTTCTGGTCATCACTTAATCTGACATTTTTGGTCCTGTTACTGGAGTTCTGTACCTTTTGCCTTGAACTAGCCATGTGTACATGTAATAACAGTAACTGTTCTGCCAGTGGTTTGGTAGGAACACAGTTAGTGTTACAGTATGCTGTCAGTTCTGCCTATATTCACATAGCTGCTGCAGAATCAGTGTACGGAGACTGTCAGTTTTTGGGAAACTCTACCTGTCTGTTCCTTTGGGTCCCCGTTATCGTCAGTGTGACGCTTCCCTATGTATGTACCTGGCTGTCCCAGGGAGGGACGTACTGGGACCCGGAAGCCTTTCCAAAGAGCTTACAGCAGATAAACTCCAAAGCAAAGTCTTCTGCATTTCTTGTGATGTGATGCAGTTTTTCATGCCAGTGGCACTCAGTGCATTTTGGTTTGTCACTATGCAGGATCCATTTTGCGAAATCATCCAATTGCACTGTCACTCGATGTCTTCAACTGTAGTTTTACACACGTAAGAAACTGCAGTTTGATTGCTTTATAAACAAAATGTTGTGCCTAAATCAACAATGTATTAATGACACAATGATTTTGCAAAAAATGTGTATAATAAATGTGAATTATCCCTGTATAAAATTAAAGTTACTACTGGGACCCTCTTACTCCTTTCTCATCAGTTGGGAAAATGTAGTTCTGTAGCAAAACTAACAGTTTTTTTTCCCACAAAAAAGTACTACATCGTACCACTGGAGGGCAGTATCTACCTGTACTTTAGGGTTCAGTAAATGAAGGGCTATGACTAACATGACTCCGTGTTTTTGTGTTTTGCCTTCTGATCTATGTCCATTCTCCAATGTCCTCACTGATACTTTCTTTTGCTTTATATGCTATGAATTTTCCTGGCTTCTGCACCCAATGGTGGATATTAAATAGAGGTATGCAACTCAAAAACAGTGCTTGACAAAATCGATGCTGAAAGATTCAGGCAAGCTGAGGGAAGCTTTGATGGCAAAAATGCAGTGTTAGAAATACAGCAGTGCAAATGCATCCAGGGCATTCTGTGGTGCCTGAAATCTGTGGAAAATGTTACCTTCTCTTAGCTCTCCTGACATTTGCACTAAGCTATCGGTCCCAGCATTAAAATGCTCACAATCCATTTGTCTTTTGACCTGGAGCAGTGCAATGATGCTGAGCTGTTGTGTTCTATCGCACCTGCTAAGTCAAGCCTCTGTTGGCATGGTGCTAGCAAAGTGCTGATTGCACTCTTTGTTATTAATGAAAGGAACTCCTAACACAGAATGAATGCTATGTCTTTCTGGAGTTTCTGAGCACATCTACCCACTGCAGTTGTAAAGCACAACAGCAAGCATGACATTTCCTGTGGATATTCTATATCTCAGATTGGGCAGCAATCAAATTCTGTGTAACTGAATTATATGAGCTAATTTATTTATTTGTTTATTTATTTAAAGGTCATGGGCATGCACGTTTAATTCTGTGTAATCCAGCGTGGCACCGGGCTTAACCATTCGGGAATCTCCTGAGCACATGCCAAAATGCACATCTCATTACTCCCTATTAGCTCTGTGCCTTGGTGAGCTAAGCTTTGCCTGTGCAACTCAGGTCAGTGACATGCGGAGAACAGGTTCTCTCCGTCAAGGCCACGAAGGCAGGGATGGTCGCTGGTTCCAGAGGATCCAGCTTCAGGTTCCAGAGGATCTCCCTGTGTTTAGAACTTTTCAGGATGGGATCAGTCCCGCTGCCCGGAAGTGTAATTGATTTTTGCAGTAGGGCCAACTGTGGTCAACTCACAGAAGATTCTCCAGTGAGGGCAGAGATACAAGCTTGGACTATGCTCAGAATAATGAATTTGCCTGTTTTGGAAGGGAATCTAGTTCCTGAATTTGGCTGAAACACCAGTGTTGTAGTCTTGTTTATTTTTATATCCGGTTAAGCCTAAAAGACACGATTATTATCATATGCAAGCACTGCACCAATTTCTCTGAACTTGTTTGGTTTTGCCTCTGTTTCCTTTGCTGTCAGGAATATTGATTTAGATTTACATGGGTGATTGCAGAGAAGGCATGGGCCTTTCCTTGTGTTTTATAGAATGTTTTCACAAGTAATCTCCTGCTGGCCCTTAATCCCTGTCAAAAGTATCTCACAACTACGAATGGATTAGATAGAAGCTTTGTTGGACCTTGCATCGGAGATGACATTCACCACAGGACCTCGTACTGTCTCCTGCCCTTAGCTCCAGAGCAGTATGACATTTATTTTTATCTTGCCAACACTTTGTCAAAGTGACAAAGAAGTGAGGAAAATGCCACATTACAAACCTAGGTGCTGTTGTGGACCAGTCATAAGTGCGGCTAGGCTGAGCTTCCAGTGAATTCCCAGGTACAGGTGTAAGCAGTATTGGAACAGTGACAATGACGTTCATAAAGCAGTACCCAACCAGATGTGTCAAAATGACTAACGAATGAAAACTTACAAATATGAAAATAAATACAAATAAGTAAAAACTTGAATGAATGGTGATATTCTTATTCGAAAACCATGAGTAAGTCATTTTTAGCGGTTCAAATGCAGTAATAATGAAAAATATAACTTTGCAAAACCTTTACTTCCAGATTTCCCAGTGATGCTTAAATGCACTTTTAATAGCTGTGGGCAAATTCGTTTGTGGTTTGGCTGATTTTGAAAGACATCATGAATTCCAGAGAGAAAATGACTGCATGAGGTTCTGATTGTGACGTGCTTTGTAGTCCCTCCCCCTTTGGGCCCAGCATGGTGCCCCTATGGGACTGCGTGGTACAAAGGGGAAGCCAGCAAGAATGTTCAGCAGATCGTTTTCTACCATCCCCCATCTAGTACCGTTTAGCTGAAAGAAGTGTGATATATTTACACTCTGGAGGTGCTGCTGTTGCCATTTCATTTAAGAAGCTCCTGGTTTCTATATTTTAGATCCTCTGCCTTATGTGACACCACTTGGCATATTTGTTTTCAAGATCAGAGTGGCTGCGCAACAGCAAGTGGCATGTGTTCCATTAACTCAGTTCAGTTCATTTTATTTGTATAGCCCATTTTTGCAACATTACAACAAAGTGTTTTACATTAGCATTGCCCAAAGGCAACAGTGGCAAGAAAAACCACCCTAGTGGGAAGAAACCTTGGGAGAAATCAGACTCATAGCGGGAGCCCATTCTCCAGGGGCCGGAAGAGGAAGTCAAATGAACAAAATGATCAAATCCTCATTTATAGTCCAAATATTAATATTCAACTCTGGATGCAAAGGATAGGCAGGTGCAGGTGCTGCATTAATGACCATGGTTCATAATTATGTTGCTAAAACTGGCACAATAACTCGTACCACAAATACAGTCGGTGGCCACCTGCTCGTTAATGCAAAAGGCCTGTTCATCCAAACAGCAAATCACGTGGCTGCGACTGAATACAAAAAGCATGTGCTGAGAATGGCTAAGATGCCTGATCTAAGTAACTTTGAATGTGATTGTTGGTTCCAGATGTGGCAATTCCAGTATCTCAGAAATGGCTGGATTTTCACATACTGATCCATTGAGAGCCAGTGTGGGTTTTTGGGATGATCTCTCAATCAGCCAATAGTAAAGCAGTGGTTCGCAACTCCAGTCCTGGGGACCCACTGTTATTGGCTGATTGAGAGGTCATCCCAAAAACCTGCGCCAGCTTTCCATGGATCTGGATTGCCACCCCTGTACTAGTGTCTAGAGTTTATAGAAAATAAGCAAAAAATGTCCAGTCTGTTGCAGCAAGGTCAGAATGGGCAGATTTGTTAAAACTAACAGGAAGATCACCAGTGCAAAAATAACAGTAGAGCAATAGTGTGCAGACAGTGTCTTAGAGAGATCCGAGTTCAACCTCACACTGGGCCGCTCCAGGTCACCCACTCCAGTGTCGTCCCCACAGTCCTAATAAAGGGTAAATATCCTTCTCAGTCTTAAGCTTTTGCAGCCTGAACCAGGTTTTCCCTGGGAGCTTTTCATCTTTATCTCCTTATATTTTTACATTGTCCTTCCCATATCGTGATGCTACCAACAACATGATTATAGGGTTATGTGATTAGGTCAGTGTGGTAGGACTGCACCGGGGTTGATGCTTTGTAATGAGGTTAAATAATTCATTATCTGTTTCTCTGGACTACAGAACGTTTTGGCACAACATCTCACACATGCTGCTTTGCCAACTTGCATGAGGGTTTCTTCCGAAACACTTCCTGTTTCAATACTGAAGGTTAGTTTCAAGGTCCTAGATTCAAGGTTAAACTAATTTTTGTCATATGTACCGTGTATACACAATAAAATTCTGTTTACTTCATATGATGTTAAACAAAAACCAAACATAAGTATTAAGGCAAAGAATGTGCCTAACGATATAAATTACGACTAATACAAACACAAAAAACAAAAAGCAGTTTTCACAAGAGGAGTGAACAAATATCTGCCACAAGGTGGCGCCATCTTGAGAGTAGTCCTATCTTAGTCATTTGACTCTCTCCTTGGCTTAGTGATATTGTCTTTACTTAGCTGTTCAGGTTGTGAGAACATGTGTCTGAATCACATGGTCACACACGGTCTGATATACAGTAATCCCTCACTTATCGCGGGAGATAGGTTCCAAGGCCGACCGCGATAACTGAATTTCCGCGAAGTA
>JABFEB020000020.1:1631903-1644105 GCA_019775895.2 Stomatorhinus ivindoensis | reverse complement strand
AGCCCGTGCTATAACGCACGTAGTCACTAAACTTGTGTTGTTCTTAGACTAGGAAATACTACTACTACTGTATATTTTAAAATCCGCGAAGTCGTGAATCCGCGATAAGTAAACCGCGAAGTAGCGAGGGATCACTGTATACAAAATTTAACAGATTTCTAATGGTCTTCACTGTTCAACAAAGTTTAATTTGCTTCAATATAAAATCTTTTTATCGCTTTCTCCTAATGTACCATTCTACAAACCTTAAAAGCTCTTTCATCTTCATGGGTGTGTCTTTGTCCTGCCTGCATGGTCCACTGTGAGACACAGATGATTCATGCTTTCTGGACAATTACATTTTTAATGTATACAGATGGACTTCATTCAATAACAGTGGGTTGTGCCTGAGCATCATTGCAAAGGGAGTGAATACTGATTCAATGAACACTTCTCAGCTGTTTGGTTTTTGTTTTGTTGTTTCACAGTGAAGCAGTTTTGTGTAGGTTGTGGATCAGGGTTGAACGAGGCAGTTAAAGTCCTCAAATGTTCCGCCAGGGACAAAATAAGATCTGGGATTTTTGCAAAAATGATTACATTTTGCATGCATTTTATACGTTGATTAAATTAATATGCTGTTCCATATTTCAGCTAAGTTTATTAAGTTGTTTAACATATATTCAAATAAATTGAGTACATAGAACGTATATGAAGACACAGGACAATCGCAATCTATGAATTCTGTTTAACTTCAGTCTCTCCTGCTGAGAATTGTGCACAATGCTGTCTATCTAAAGGATTCACAAGTACCAAGATGGCCAAATGTGCATGCATCTGAGAGAAGGGAATTTTCTGCTCTTAGAAAAGAGAAACAGTGAAACCCTATACCAAGTGTTTCTTTGGTATTGCAGGAATTAACCGCTGTGTTATGAGGATGAAGACCAGCTCAAAACAATAGCTGTTGTTCTTGGCATACACTGAATCCATCACCAGATTCCTCAGCATGAGAATATTAACTCGATGAAATGATAATGAAAAAATTGTGACAAGTGTTTCTTTGGTATTTGAGCTCAGTTGACTCATGATTTTCCCCAAGTCAACAAACTTCATAGGTACTTTGTTCAAAAACATTCAGTATAGGAAGGTCTGATAAACCAGGGATTCAGTCATTTTTAACTCACTCAGATGCCAAACCGTAAAGCCACTTTACCAGCCTCAGGATTTAAACTGGCGACTTTCTGATGACAGGCACAGAGTCAAAAATGACTAATTTATTTGTGAAGTGATCCCCTCTCCTGTAATCATGTCTTTGTTTAACGATCCTGTTTACCAAACATAGGACAGATTTAATCTGTCTGCTTATATACAGAAAGATGAACATTATACACGCAACTGGGCCAACAAAGTTTTTCCACTTCCTGAAGTACAGAATCTGCATTTGGCTGGTAAATAAAATTTCAGTCCAGCTGGTGTTTTCTTTACATGGTTAACAGACATGCCATTCACTGTCTTTTCTTAGATTTTTCTGGAATTATCTCTGGGTTGGCTTACCGCAGAAAATCGTGAGGCAAAGAGTAGAAACTCAGTCAATTATTATGCGCAAAGTAAAATGTAAAACTTTATTTTAACATAGTTCTGTACACAAAATAAGTGTAAAAATGACATTTTATAAATTGTTCCTGACAAAGTGAAATACATTACAAACATCAATAAATTGTACTTTAAAAGAACTTTTACAAGCTGATAGTATATATATTTCTGTTAACATTCAGATGCAGTATTGTTAAAGCTGCATGTAGAATGAGACATAAAGCTGGTCACTGGCATGTGTATAAAGAATCACAATTGCAATCAGAATACCTTCTTGAATCCTGGGGGTAATTTGGTATAGGGATGCTGTATTATTGTAGTACAGTTGTGTAAAACTTTTCTATTGTTTCACATAGAGCTCATATATCAGTAACATTGATAAATTTGCATAAAGTATCTTAAAATAACAATTTTGAAATGATTTCTATTATTGACATGAGGTTTAGGAACTGTGATATGTCACTGAATGAAGGAATATGACCCTCTCACTTGATTATGTTGCTTTCCTACCACACCTTATCGTGCAAAAACAGGGTGACTCCTGGTTTAAATGTAAATTGTGTTAAACCAAATTGAAAAGTCTCACGGCACCTTGGAATTCGATAAAAGAAACATCTCTTTACTATGCAAGCTTAACACATAACTATTAATAAGGAAGAAGAGGAAGCTTTAACAAATTTGTATTATATATGAGATTAGAGTGAAAAAGGAGAGTCTATACTTACTGGGGAAAGTAAGTTGCTGTTCTCTCCCCCTTACAGCAGAGACTTCAAATCCTCCATCTGTGTCAGTGGAGTTTACAGGTGTTCCCTGTTGTATGGGTTCCCCCCCACCGTCTGACACCATGCACTCTGGGCTAATTGATGTACCCTTTGACTAGCTCCAGCCCCCCCTGACCAAAATAAAATACATACTGAACCGGTTCTTTATACATTTATTAAAAGTGTATTTTATATAAAAGCAATGCCAAATAGTTATAAATCTCTATTTTGCTCCAGTGCTAACTTCATATTTGTTTCCTATATATTCTTCAAAGTGTCATACAAGAGGTATAATCAACATTGTCACATTGTGAAAAGCAAAACACAAAACGTTCTCAAAGAACGCAGCCAGGAATTACCATTCAATATAAATGGAAGTGTGGATATGTGATATCTTTCTTAAAACAAGCAGACACTGTAGCTTCACCGTGAAGGTCTTCAGGAAGGACCACGGCATCCGACATCCGCAGGAGCAGGACCTAGCTGGTGTCAGATGGCTAACCAGTGCGTTAACTGAAATAGGTGGACAAGAACTCAAGGTGTAGTTAACTTTCAAAGCTAGGGATGGTGATTTAAACTGGATATCATTGCAGCAGTACCTACACTCACCTTGAACTGCCTCACAGTACCGTTGGCCACACGATGATGGTCTTTTTTGGGAGTGATACAATAACCTACCCTCTGAAGCGTGACAGGAAGACAACTCTCGTAATCTTTGCAGCATGGGAAATTCTCAAGGACACTTTCGATTCATATAACACAACACAGAATCAAAGACAATCCCTGTAAGCTGATTCCAGTTTAATGAAACTAACATGATACGGCCTTTTTATGTATTTTCAGAAATCAACAAACTACCATTTCTTATTTCAGATATTTCTTTCACCATATCCTAATGGAAAATAATTCATAGCAAGGCTCACTGTGGATTTTACTGCAACATGTTTCAACATACAAAGTAAAGTGAGATTCCCCAGACTAACCTCTTTGAAGGTGCCTGGCACACTGAGAAACTTGTAAACGGCATAGACTGGCACACAAATCATCGATGATGCTGCTATTCCCCAGCCAATCAAATTGGACCACTGAGGTAAGACGTAGTTATCATACTGCAAGCTGGTGGAGGTTGCGACACTGGCAACCACAACGAACTGAGAAAAAAAAAAACTGGTGTGACTCCTTTAGATCCAGGCTTAGGAAAGGTCATGAATTCACTTATTTCTGTAATGATAAAAATTTTACATTACAGAACTGGATTTTGAATTCAACAGCTTTGACTGTATTGATTTGTTGGCAAACTAAAAATACACTGTAGGAAGATCCACAATTTATATATGCCTTAGATATGACAGTGAATGTAAAACCTAAAATAACATGACAGGCTCCAAATAGACTCTTGACAATCAGTGGCTCTGAGCTGCTTTCGTTAGCTGTCTGTGTCACCCATCCAACTGTACTGCTGTATAAACTCTTAATGTTCAAGCTTCAGGCTCAGATGCAAAAATAAATTCCCAATCTGATCTGACCTGTATCTGAAGCTTGTGTATGTAGTCCAAACCTTAAACTGATCAGCTTATCAGTGTTTGCTGGATTTGATTGGTAAGAATTGACAAATGTCAAACTTTGCACATGTGACAACTATTCACAGCTGTGAGAATTTGTAAGAGATTGCCATCCCAAGAAAGCTACGAACTGAAAACTAGCATGACCACTTCCCAAGACGTCTTAATACACTATCATCACACTGCTATTACAATAGCTATTTCGGTAATGCATCATGTGAGGATATAAAAGAGGCGTGATTTTTTTTAGGTAAAAATAACAAATATATACGGATGCTCCACTTACGAACTTTCAACTTACGCTCTTTCAGACATACGAACGAAGAGGACTGTAATTGTGTTCATAGGGCTTCTGTTTCCTGTCCACAACATAACATTTTTTTTCTGTGCGCCAATTCCACCTAGTACAACTTCTGGCCACTACTCCCACCATGCAGCAGCATAGCGTGTGTACTCCCAGCATCCTAGTACTTGCTTATACCCTTAAAATTAGGTTGAATAACGACTTACGAACATTCGAAGTTACGAACAGCTGTTCGGAATGTATCTCATTCATAAGTAGAGGAGTTTCTGTGTGTTTATAAAGACTTGATATATTTACGCAACAAAATCATGTAAAACACCATTTTCTTCCATTTTAAGACCATATGAGGATCCGATGAGTTTACAACAGGACTCTGTAGTAACCTGCACTTTACTGAATATTAACGGTGAAATAACATTTATTAAACAGCTTCTCCTTGCAAATGGACTCACCAGCAAGAAGGCTGGACTTAAAAACTTCCAGCACAGCCTCCAGTACAGCCCAGGTTTGAAGCCCATCATGTGTTCGATATCCTCGCTGAATCTGTCTACTCCTGGGGAAGAAAAGAATACTGAGCTCCATTCCACTCCTGAGGCACTGGTTATAGTGGGATGGGGGTGGGTAGCTGGGCAGGGAGTCTAGCTAACAAAACACTTTTGGCAAAAATGAAGCAAAACTGAATTATTACCCCGTTAGTAAATAGCGACCCTTAAGTCACTAGATGTAATGATACTCAGGCAGTCCCCAGGTGACGAATGAGCCAGCGAATTGCCGAAGCCACACAATGTTTTCACAAAATAGTGAGTACGTTGTTAAAATTGTATTCAACTCAAATTTTTTATGTAATATGCTTTATGTCAGTCCGTTCATAAGTACGAGTCGAGTGTTGGGGACTGCCTGTATGTAGGTACCGCTAAACAGTGTTTGGGATGATGAAAAAGGTGAGAGTTGGGACATCTCACCATAGAACCAAGACACGGCAATAGCCTCGATCAGCACCCCGAATAGAATGGACGTTCCCGCAGCATAAGTGTCCAACAAAGTCAAGATGTAAATGCCACCCTGCAGGTCCAACAAGGACAGCAAGGTAATGAAGCAGCAGAACACACAGTCATCAGTATGGGTCACTAAATCATCACCTAAGGATTTTCATTTACAGGCGTCCCATTCAGAGTGCACCCCTGCCTGAAATAGGCTCCGGGGGGCCCCGTGAGAGGTCCGCAGGAAATGAAAGAGCAGACACATGGATTATCATTACATACATCATTCACCAGAGCTGAAGGTCCAGAGAGAACAAATCCAGACCAAGATTTTGTTTCAACCAACCAGTTGAGTACTCTGTGACTGTGACTCTTTATGCTAAACTGGTTGGTTGAAACAAAACCTTGGTCTGCATTTTTACTCTCTGGACCTGAAATCTCTACCTTTGTCATTCACCTACACAATTGCTAAGGAAACTGATACATACAGAAGAACTCCAATGACTCAAAAAACAGAGATCATCATTATTTTCATTAGCTTCAGCTGCTGTTCAGCTCCGGTTACTTCAAGCAACAGTGTTTTAAAAGATTTTCCATGGTGTGTGTAGTATAAATGCCTGGTCATAGAAGCTACCCTGACCTGTCACATGACTCCTCTATCATTCAGTACATTGTGTTCTGTAATAGTTTTATGATGACTGTGTGAAAAGGTACTGATTCAATATACCCGTATTTATGGCCACAAGGTGTATTTAAAAGACAAACCACTGCTGTAAATTTTGGCTGGCTTTCATCTGGTAGTCTCTGGCTAGCTGATATAAGGGTGACGTGATCATGTAATTTTTTTAAATCTCTAAGCTCTCAGCAGGCATGAAAGCAAACAGTCCCACTACAAAGAAACCCACAGCAAACTTACATTCGTGACGCAGAACAAGGCTACTAGGAAAGTCACAGATGCGACGACAACTGTGAATATCTTCCTGTTCCTTCTGAGGAGCTTGAAGTCATCACAAAGGCCAGTAATGACTGCTTCCATGCCACCCATCTTCAAAGAGAGCAGACACTATCAGGCTGGCCAGCAGTCCCAGGCAGGACATGTACATACGGTCAGTGCTGGTCAACGCAATACTTCAGATCCTTACTGAGCTGTCGATGCCAAGTGTTAAGAGCATAATGAAGAAGACTATGGCCCAAAATGTGGATCCTGGAAGGGTGGAGATAGCTTCTGGATAGATGATAAACACCAGCCCTGGCCCTATGGGAAAGAAAATATATCACACGTCAATAGCCTTAAATGAGAAACTGAGTGGAGGAGAAGCGAAGATGAAGGAGTAAGAGAGGACATGATAATATGAGGCAGGGCAAAGAAACACTATATGATATATGTAGAATATTCCATTTTATGGTGATATGGTGGAACTACTTAAAGGTCCATCTATTGTTGGGTACAGAATCACACACCTTCAGTAGCCACATTGTCAATCTTCACGCCATTCCGAAAGGCCATGTATCCCAGCACAGAGAACGTGACGAATCCTGAGAGGAAGCTGGTGATGCAGTTGATTGTGCTGGTCAGCAGAGCGTCCCTACAGGAAGCAGGGTCTGGTCACGTTCCCCACAAACTCAGGATGTTCGAAAGTCAACTCAAGTCAGTCTTTACTGGAAAGTTCTACTTCATTTCATTTTGAAACAAAATAGCATTTGTCCAAGTCTTTGAAAAACAGCTCTGGGAAAAATTGAGACCATTCCATATGTACTTTTTTTTACAGACACACCCATAAACTGAGAAATTGGTGAAACAGAAAATAATGCTGCAATCTGTTATTTTTTTCCAGAGCTGTGTAAGAAAACATCAATACACAAAAAGCAAAAATTTATAAATAGAGAGATATTCTGTACAAATAGTCCAACTTTTGACTAGGGCAGTGCAGTGGGTATGGCTGTAAACAGCTGACAGTGGGAAAACAGTGGTTTGATGTACAGTTTCCCCTCTGTAGCCTCCACACAGAAGGTATTTTCTGATAATGAGCATTGAGAGGTCTTACCTGAGCCACGTCAGGTTAATCTCACATGAACCACTGTGAGCTTTCACACTAAATTACATCTGAGGGCTCCAGGCCATTACAGAGACTAAAAAGCGGCATATTGATCAGCTTTACATCTCCCCAGATTCCCCAAGTAATGTTTGGCAATAAACAGTACAGCCTGAACACCACAGGTCTGCTTTCCACCGTGATGTTTTGAAGAGTATAATTTAACTACCAGAGACAGTAATGTAAACATCTCTTCCCGCTAGTCCAGATGCTCGTTAACCGAATTCATTTCTGCTCTCACCTGTAGCAGTTGTTATCAAACTTATTATAGCTAGCAAATGCAATCAGTACGCCAAATCCTGCTCCCAGAGAGTAGAATATCTGAGTGGCTGCATCGATCCAGACCTAAACAAAAATACATCATTGGTTACACCTGGTACATCAGGTCAAAACAATGAATGTCTATTCAGTTCCCTTGAAAAGTCCATTTAGTGACCTTAATGAACGAAGACCCCTGCACTAGTAATGACACAGCAGCTGAGACACATGTGAATATCACAGCTGTATGCTAAGGGAAGCTGGGCCAACATCCATTCAGTGGAAGGCAGTGTCTCACCGATGGCTTACTGAGCGTTTTGAAATCAACGTGCAGGTAGGCCCTGATGCCATCCATGGCCCCAGGTAGAGTGACGCCCCGGATAAGGAGAACAAACAGCATGGCGTAGGGTAAGGTGGCTGTGACATAAACCACCTGCACATGAACAGACAGACAGACAGAGGGCGCAGCTGAGCTACTGTCCCTGAGCCGGCCAGCATGGCGTCCCATCATCCACCCATACCAAATACAATTGAATTGAATCTTCAAGTAGTACTTACTTAATTTTTTCAATGATTGAATTCTTAGTAATACATTTTAAAAAGATGCTTTTGTAAATAATATTATTTAACCATTTTGAGCTGCTCATTTCTAATTGTCGTACCCTCCAATTCGAGAAACATTCTTTTCTAGTGTAAATTAAATTCTCTGGTTGTAATCCAATTATTCATGTGGACTCAGCATTTAGTATCTGTGTTCATACTAGACTCAAAATCATTGCATTATAAATTCAACCAGTGCTCAGATGTCCAGTACTGGTCAGTACTTGTTCGTGGAGTGTATTTGGTCCCTTTTGGAATCATAGATGCATGGCGATCTGGTAGAAAGATGGGAATGGTAGCTCTAAAACCACGGCGATGTCAGTATGCAGATGTAGGATTACCCCGGGCCCATGTCTGTGTGCTTGCTATGGGGTACCTTTCCAGACGACCTGACACCTTTCCATAGGCTGAAGCAGACGACGAAGACCACCAGTGCCAGGCAAATGGTGAGCTGCCAACGAGGCGGGCCCAAATCGTGGATCCCCTTGCTCTCATGGACACGCAGGACTCCACGCCTGCGGACGAGCAAGCACGTAACCACCAGTGAATTTTCATTTTATTCCATAAATGATGTCAATATGATCCAGGTAGGCAAGTTAGAAGAGCAGAGCTGTTTTCAGGCCTGCTCCAACTACATACTGCAGCTTTACAATATTTTTCATTTATTCATTCATTCATCCATCTTCTATACTGCTTGTCCTATACAGGGTTGTGGGTGTTCAGAGCCTGTCCCAAAAACAAGTGCAAAGCAGGCAATAACCCAGGACAGGGCAACAGCCCATCGCAGTCAATATTTTCTGAATGTGTGAGAGCATATGGATATGGAATTTCTCCACAGTAGCTGTAACTTAATATGCTGATATTACGGTTAAACATGGTGAAATGGGAGAGTAGGAACAAACCAGTGTGGAATCAATCACAAGCATTTATTGATGAGAGAGATGGGATCACCTTCCTTTTGTACAGATACAAAAACATGCACATTTACAACTGCCTGAGTGAAAATCACTCTGTACCGCAATTTCAGATAAAGAATGGTGTGAGAGATTCCCGTGCCAGATTATCTAAAAGAGAAGACACGCAGACAGGCATTTCTTTTCCTGGAAAAGATTGTATCTCTGTCTGTTGTCTTAATGTTTGGCTGAGAGACACGCATTTTCCTGTTGATTTTATGATAGCGAAGGCGAGTTTTCACCTCCTTTGGTACCGTGTGCCAAGCTGATTTGTTTTCAATGTTTAATCAGGATAGAGCTGGAAGTAAATAAACAAGAACAGAAAGTCTTGGCTAATTTGTTTCTAAGCTGTGGTTACTACCCAGTATAGTTCCAGGCATCAAAATAATGAAGATTATATTAAAAAAAAATCACAGGATCATACTCCAGGTTATTTCTTCTTGTTCTTTTTGCAAAATTCCAAGGCCAGTCAGAACAGGGTATTAGATACTAGCAAAATGATTACTGTGATGTTACCTGAACGCCATGCTTCCATTCTGAGCCACTAGATCGGCCAAAGTACATTTTGCTGCATTTTAGAACCCAGAGGAATTCGAAAATGCTAAGGCAAGTCATGACATTTTATCAGGTCCTTATCAAATTCTTAAATGAATTCAACAACCTGAGGTCTGTAGAAAAAGACTGAGGATGGGAATGTTATTCGAGATAGAGAGCTATGCGCTCTGGAGTCTGTCATCACTTCAAAGTGTGTTTGTGTGCCATATCCTGTCAACGAGACACAAACTAGACTGCGGCTAACTCTACCCAAATTCCGTATTTCGGTCCCAGCTGATAACAACCACCACCATCACCACAACAACAACAACGATACCAAAAGCAACAAGGTTATAATCAGTACAACATAATACCAAGGAACAAGGAAGAAACAGATTGTACAGCTATCAGATAGAAACAAAGGAGGAGACTTGGATTTTGCATTCTGTAATGTTTCCATTGTTTTCCATATAGCAAATTATTTTTATTTAGCTGGTCATATGAAGCAGGCTAATTGAATGCAGATCTAACTCCTCTTGCCACCTAAGTTTGAGCACCTGCCTGATCTGACCAACAGGAAAGCAAATTTATGATTGACAAATAACTGACAAATGTATTTGATGATAAGATGCATCTGAAATAAGTGTTAACAAAACGTCAAGCAAAAGGAAGAAGACCCAAGCAGTGGCCTTGTAACAGTTATTAGCATTAACAAAAAGTAAATCTACCACAAAAACAACCGTAATCTGAAATATATGAAAATAAAATAACTTAAACACTATAAATACTGCTAAAAAAATTACAATAATGTGCACTGATGTAGGATCAGACACATAAATAACCTTACAACTTTCATTCTGTACCTAGAAAAATAACTAAATAAAACAAACTGAATCTACAATAAAAAATATTAAAAACTAATTACAAATATTTTTAAAGTAAAATCTAATAAAAACCACTTTGAAAACTCAAACTAAATTGTATTTCAAATGGGAATAACATAAAAATAAAAACACAATTTAAAAATATCTAAATTATAATAGCACTGCTTCCTGCTATGTGTCCTCCTCCCTTATGACTTTGTAAACCAGGTCATGGCTATTCTCCTTTGGGGGTTGATGCTTGTCTGGCACCCTCTGCTCACAGCTTCTGCACTGGGCTGAATTCTGACCTCTGTCCCGGGGGCCTCGTCTCCTCCCTTGACCCCCGGCACACAGTGTTCTGCCACATGTTACTCAATGGCAGAAGGGTCTGATGGAAAGATCCGGCATACCGAGCTACTTGTCCCCTCCTGATAAGGACCAGCGCCATGCGCCAGCCTCTGAATAAACATAATTAGCAGAACCTACCTCAGAGACCATTGGGGAGCTCCAGTCATGGGTAATTACTGTCCTGCTCTTGATAAGCCTGAAGTCCTTCGCTGGCTAACAAGAGCGCTGCTTTTTGTGGTTACTTTCCTATATTCTAAATGCCAATAACATGTCTTGCTTAATTCCAAGCCTAAGCATGTAGTTACATGCTAATAATAACAGAATGAAATAAGGTACCTATAGGACCCAAATCATGCACTAAGGACCCCTACCTGGTAAATCCGGGCCCCCTGTCCGAGTTACAACCCAGGATGTTGTCAATTAGGACAGTCGTGGGCCACACAAGCAGAAGTTCCAAATCATCACTGCTGCACAACATTAAGTGTCTGGACCACTATTTGATCAAGGAAACCTGAGACTAGCCCTTGCTAAAATTAAAGAATGTAGAATACAATGCTGAAATGAGCATTCCTTTTAATGGGTATTATGAAGGATCAGTCTGTTAAAGGTGTTTCATGTGTCTCTTTTACAGATTTTGAGTAACTGCCGCTGAATTATATAAACTGAAAATAGCTAGCTCCGATAAAGTTTTAACACTGACAGTTAATAAGAGAAGGAACAGAAGACATTCCGGAGATAATGGATATTTAACATGACGCCTGTATGGTCACGCTGCCCCTGACATGCTCTTTGTACAGTCTGTTGCCCCTAGTTGCTTTGCACACCAGACAGATCATTGACTTTCCATTTCCTCCTTCCACTTCCATCGGAGTGCAGAACCAATTACCCTGTACATAGTGGAAAAATTCTTCCATAGTGTAATTTCTTCCATGGGCAGATGGAGGTTTTCTGGTTAACTTCAGCCAATGGATGGAAAGCTTTCTTTATATGCCTACCAATTGGCAAATGATTGTGCAATGACTTTTGTAAGGACTGTAGGATAATGAGCAGATGAAAGTTGCCCAAATAACCTAAATATACTACTGAACCTCTGGGAAAGTGCCACAGCTTCACAATATACATCAGAGACAGTGTCACTGCACCAAGCTATAATTCAGAGACATTGTCACTGTACCAAGCTGTAGTCGTGAGACAGTGCCACCGCACTGAGCTATAATTCAGAGACAGTGTCAATTCACAGAGCAGTAATTCAGAGAAATTGTAACTGCACCCAGATGTACTTCAGAGACAGTGTCACTGCACCGAGCAGTAATTCAGAGAGTACAACTGGACCAAGCAGTAATTCTGAGTGTGCCACTGCACTAAACTGTAATTCTG
>JABFEB020000020.1:1598576-1631803 GCA_019775895.2 Stomatorhinus ivindoensis | reverse complement strand
AGAGGGCCACTGCACTAAACTGTAATTCTGAGAGGGCCACTGCACTAAACTGTAATTCTGAGAGGGCCACTGCACTAAACTGTAATTCTGAGAGGGCCACTGCACTACACTGTAATTCTGAGAGGGCCACTGCACTAAACTGTAATTCTGAGACTGTGCCTCCACACTGAGCTGTAATTCTGAGACAGTGCACCTTTCATTGTTGATCCTGGTAAATTACACTGTTATATGGTCCCATGGAACCTTCCCTTATTCATGCTTTCCCCACTCCCCGTGATTATTTGGCCCGTGAAGGCATGCAGCTCACATCCACATCATCCTCAGCAAACAAGGCGCATCTACAGGAATTATCTCTTGCTGTCTAGTTCACCCTTGATCCACTACACTGGGGACAAGAATGATTGGTGATTCCGATGTGACTCACTCAAAGAACTCTGCAGCTGGCGTGATCTTGAAGTAGGACGTCCCATTCCACAATAGGGAACCATTGGTACGCTGAGGGTCGGTGCACCTGGGACTGTTCCAGCTATTCCCACACCTGAGCCAGGGCAGCTCATAGGTGAGCGAGGAGAACAGGTAGTAAAGGGACCAGGCTATAATGACGTTGTAGTAGAAGCCGACATACAGTGCTATAGCGATCACTGTGTAGCCCACACCTTTAAAAAAATGAATAACATCATATAAGAAGCTTAACATGCTGTCTTGCTGATTTAATTTCATATACCTGGCTGATCTTAGTGAACTGACCAACAAATACTGGTAGCAGTATGACAGTTGTTCTATAACTAGGATTAAGGGAAAGGGAAATGGTTATTGAATTCTTTACCTTTGAACATGGGGCAAATCTTCCAGACTGTGGCAGCGCCCTCTTTATTGTATTGGCCTATGGCAAGCTCCATGTAAAACAGGGGTATCCCAGCAATTAATAAAAAAAAGACATATGGAATCAAAAAGGCACCTGTTACAGAAAAAAAAACAAGCCACGAACGGTCAGAATGTGGTTAACTCAGGCTGGAAGCTAGCTAGTATAGCAGGGTTTAATTCAAATGATTGTAATATAGTAACATCAACACAGCAAATAAGCTATAAAACCTCACGACATCAAATGTTTTCTGGCAACAAATCTTGCCTTAAATGTTAGGTTTGACAGTGGCTAAGTGGATAAAGCTGTTGCTTTACAAATCAAAGACAATGGGTTAGAATCCCTCTTCTGTTCTACGTACGGACGGTATTGGCAGGTTCTTCCTCTGGTGTTTGGCCCCTTATTCCAAATGCTTGTAATAATGCTACCTGGCATCTCTAAATGTCCTATAAAACCTCTATGTGGTCCAGAATAAGCAATTGGACCGACCATCTCAATTTAAAATCTGTATTTTCATTAACTTTTAACTCGAAATTAACAGCAATTAAATTGACACGCACGATTAAAAAAAAAAGATAATTCAGTATTTGACTTCAATCACTCCTTAATCAATTCAAAATTTAAATGTTACAATAACTTAAATTGAATAACTATAATCCCAACAGTGTATGTCAAATTCAGTTAATATTTTTTGTGGAGAAAATATTTTTGTATAACTCAGCCTTGCAGAAATCGAACAATTTTAGCGAAAATCGATGTTATTTTAATTCAACCGCAACTTTTTTTTAGTTTTTACTAAATCTTGCTAATATATAAAACAATATTAGTAGTTCGTTCACATACCTCCCCCATTTTTGTAGCATAAATATGGAAACCTCCATACGTTAGCTAAGTCCACCGCGAAGCCGATAACTGACAGCAGAAAGTCTATTTTCTTGCCCCAGATCTCTCTGTCCCCGTCGCCGGTGGTTGCCGGTGGCCAGCCGTGGGAGTCGGGAGTGGCGGCGGCTGACGGCTCATTATACCCGAATCCATTAGGATCTATGAGCAGGACCTGCTCCACTTCCCTCTTTTCTAACGAGGCAATAGGCGAAAGCGTGTCCCCGGAGCGGACCTGCGTGTTCATCTTCCCCGAAACTTGCAGCCTGCTCGGAAATCGCTTCTGACTTTTTGCCAGGAGCAGGCAGAGACTCAGCAAATGATCGTGCAGAAGATGATGTTGAAAGGGAAGATCTGAGCCAGAACGCCTTACTTTCTGCACTTCACATGAGCTTTAGGTTAAAAGCATTACATTGCTAGAATGTTTAGGTGCTTAACGAATACCATAGCCATCTGTTTCCTTCGCAACATCAACAGTTAGGCCTACTTAAAATTCTGAAATGCTGCAAATGAACTATTACAAGCATCTGTATTTCAAATATTTAAATACCCCGACGGTTTTACACTATGGTGAAGTTGGTTTTGTGTGGGTAGAAGGATATTCCCATCTTGCTCTGTATCCTTAATTCATTTTGCTGGAGAATGTGGAGCTAACTTAAAGTGTGAAATATTTTCCTCGTTCAACTTCACATGTGGAGACTAATCTGAAAAGATTTGCCGTCATGATCCCGAAGATATTGCAGTTTAGAGGTCAGTAAATGTAGCGAATATCGAACATAAAACCAACTTCACCGCAGTCAGTTATACTACGCACGTCGGGTCTTTTTAGTTTTTACTTTTTAAAACCTTTTTAGTATTTTTTATAACTGCTACTGAGACAGCGTTGTCTGTCGTGAAAAACATTGCTGAAGCATACATAGACACGGTGTAAAATACCAATAAATAACGATGTTGGGGTTTAATATAAACCATTAAACTAGCATTACACCATAACAGCCAACTGTAACTGATAGACATGTAAATTAATGTCAATTGACAAAGCTGCTCGACGATCAAGAATCAATTTATTTTCATTAACCTACGTTTGGGGATAGAAAGATAAATGGAAAAATAAATGTATTTTCATGTATATGTGCTTATATGTGTTTAATGTGTGCTTAGCAACGAACCATCTAAGTCCAAGTCGGTTGAAAATGCATTACTTAGTAGGCCCGCAAAGATAACATTAAATCTTTTTGGAAATGACTCTGAGATAGTTGGATGAAAGTTAGCTAGAAAATTTTAAACGACTGGTGGTGGCAGGGTGTGGGGATAATTATTTGTTTTAACTTTTTACACATGCAGTTATTAACAATTATTAATTGCAATACCTCCGGCCTGTCATGGAGTATAATTGGCGTTCATGCCAGGGGGCGCCAAACTAGCCGCGTGCCACAGGTCCCCGCGAGACTGAAGGTGCGTGGTAGGTGAGGAGAGTGCCACGTGCCACAGGTCCCCGCGAGACTGCAGGTGTGTGATGATACTGTCCAGCCTGCAGTGTCTCAGGTCATGTGCTGAGTGTTTATGCCTGAGCAGAGTGTGTGCTGGGTGCTGTGGGTACCTGAGGATGCTCTGGGCTTTGTGTGTGATGATACTGTCCAGCCTGCAGTGTCTCAGGTCATGTGCTGAGCGTTTATGCCTGAGCAGAGTGTGTTTATGCCTGAGCAGAGTGTGTGCTGGGTGTTGTGGGTACCTGAGGATGCTCTGGGCTTTTTTCCTGCAGCGTTGTGTGTAGAGTGTGACCCTGGATGGGAGGTTGGCTCCTGTGACCCCCTCAGCAGTATTCCTCACTCTTTGGAGAGCCTTCCTCTCTGCCTGAGTGCTATTCCCAACCCAGACAGTGATGCCATTTGTGAGGATATGCAATTTGTGTGGCTTCTGGGCCTTTTCGCTATAGCAGCAGTGTTTTTGGCCCAGCTCAAGTTTTATGTCACATGAAGACTAAGAAACTTGTAACTGTCAGTTCTCACCACCTCAGTCCCTTTGATAATGAGAGGCTGCAAAGGGTTTCCTCCTGAAGTCCATAATTAATTCCTTGATCTTGTCTATTTTGAGGATAAGGTCAGTTTCTTCACCATAGGCAAGGTACAACATAGGTAGTTGACCAGCTTCCTGTAACCTGACTGGTCCCCATCCTTGATGAGGCCTTAGGATGGTTGTATCATCTGCGTACTTGATGATGGTAGTGTTGTCCTGGATGGACACACAGTTGTGATTGTACAGGGTGAATAGTTTAGGGCTGAGGCAACAACCCTGTGGTGTTCATGTGCTGATTGTGAGCTATGCAGAGACCCTGCCTCCCATCCTCACCACCTGTAGTCTATCAGGGGTGGAGTGTGGAGTCATCTGTTGCAGAGTGCAGTCATTATGTGTTAGTTGTGTATATAAGGTGCTATATATAATGCAGACTCCTTCTGTGGATTGTTTGTGAAATTGTGCTATGAGGGAAGTATAAGCACTGAAACACCTTGTGCCAACGTTGTGTTACAACAGGGGAAACTGATCCATACTTGATCCAGAATTACTGGCAAAACATAGACAAACAATGGGACAGGTGGCACAAATAATATGTACAATTATAGTCACCTGACTCTTCTTAGATTGATGCCTCCCCGCTCCTGTAATAAGTACCAAAAAAAGCTCAGAGTCAGGCCTGGTGTGTTAATCTTCTCAAACCTGTGCTTCTGTTGTTTGCCATTTAAAACTGCTGATCTGGGCAATACAGATTTATGCAAATGCTACGGCTGTTATGAAAATACACCTTCAGATGTTCTTACCCACAGATGGGGGGAGTACGGATTATAGCAGTGCTTTAAAGTTTGTCTTTAATGGCCCTTAACTTTGGCCAGTTTGCATGGAATGCAGGTTGTCGGTTAATTAGCATTACCTTCTCTGTGTCATTGATCGGAAGGTCACCAGTTCGAATACCATCCTCCGTAGTATAATGACATGTCCGTAGGGCCCTTAACCCTACAATGCTCTGGTGGTGCCAGATAAATGGCCTGACCTTGTGCTTAGACCCCAGGCTTCTGTCACGATCGGGTGTGAGCGTGCCTGGATGTCGGCAGCGTGAGGCAAAACAGACGTCAGGAAGCCGGTAATCCAGGGAGAACGGGGTTTAATGATCAGATGGACAGGGTAAACGCTACTAGACATCACAATGACAGACTTAAGGATACGAACTCAGACGCGGACTAAATACAAAAGACTAACAGGGAACTAACAGGGCACAGCGGAATACACTCAAACGGAAGTACAACAGGTGATTTCCATTGGGATTTGCACGTGAGGAGCAGGGGGGCGTGGCATACACAAGGCTGGAACGGACGGAGTGTGACAGCTTCATTCTTAGCTGTGTGAATATAAATGTTTGTGTGTATATCTCGAAGGTGATATATATTTGTGTGTATATCTCAAAAAAGAGCAAGATGGGATATGCAAAAAGGCGCATTCTGGTGTACCTGTACTCATACTTGTGAAAATGGCAAATAAAGTTAGTTACTTAAACCAATGTTTCTCAACCCAGTCCTTGGGAACAAGCTGATAGTCCACATTTTTGCTCCCTCCCAGCTCCTAGCAAGAACATTGAATGTCTGGGAGTCCGCGAGGACCAGTTTGGGAAACATTGACTTAATCTCAGCCAGGCGGGGGACCAGAAATGATTTCAGTGGCTGGAGTCGTCATTCACCATTAGGATGGTTAGGGTGACCTGCAAGGCTCACTTGAGCAATAATAAGATGCTCTGAGTGGTTTATGTCTCCCAGTCTTCTCAGGATCCTGAGATGTTTTGTGCTGTTGATCTGCACAGATGCTGCGCACCTGTTTGGGGGCTTTTTCTCCTCCACTCAGCAGTAGCCCCCAAGCCTCCATTGATCTGATCTTTTATTATCTCACAAGAATAGATTACGGGCTATTCAGATCAGGTGTCATGGGATGTCTGTGGAAATGTGGAAACAGCTGCAGTGTTTGGTATAAACAGCTTTGGCTTTTAAGATTTCTGTGGCTCTTATAGGTTGAAGTGTATAGTATGAGCAAGGTGATGAGTGCCACTGATGAGTGAAATAATTGCCTGTTATTTGGTTAACAGATTGATCTGGAAGAATTCATTTTGGTGGTTTATCATCTCATAATGTTATCACGTTACTGAGGCAGCATTATAATTTTCTCATCTGAGTGACGTATTTATGTTCATCTTATGCTGCCAGATACTGAGTCCTATGGGGGTCCATCCTGGTACTAGACAGGAAAAAAGAGGGGATTCCCTTACTACACCACACTTACAGACACACATATATAATTGATCCTAAGTTTTAATGCTTACCTTGTGATTACCGTGTTGGTTTGGTGATCTTACTCTGCATTCTTTTCAATTGTATACCAAATTCACCAAGACAGTTTCCATGTACATAGTAAATATGCTGCTGATACCTTTCAAAAGGTAGATAATTGCTGCCACCTGCTGGTCATGAAGAGAAACTAAAAAACATGAAAGTCAGGCCAGTCTGTTCCTGTACTGCTGTCTATAACAGTCTCTCTGAGATGTATATACTTGCATATGTTCTACATAAATTCTACATATATGTTAAAGATCATTTAGTTCATTTTAATATCTTAAATTCTTTTCATGATTATCATTCCAGTGGTACATACTAATTACTAACCAGTAGATGTCAGCATTGACTCAATATTTTATGTGTTTCAGTGCCAAATTAACCGCATCAAAATAAAATGAAAAAGGAACCCTTCCACATTAATTTTTTTAAACCAGATTTAAGGCTTCAGTAATATTTAAGACTGTCCAGTTTTCAAGATGAGTTCATTTAAATATGTTAGCTTCCTTTATGCAGATGTGTAAACTGTATAATTTATTATATACAATTCAAACATAACTTTGCAATGACATATATAATACCTATCATTTTATTCAAAATAAATCCTTATTGAAAAAAGGGTTGCATGAGGAGATGGACACTGAATAGACACGTAATCATATGCTAAGGGGTGCTTTGAGACGGCAGTAAATCTGAAATTCATGATTATGGAGTGTGGGAGGCAGGTGGTACCTGGAGAAAACCCAAGCAAACATACAGACTGCCTGCACCAGGAGCTGGGGCTGGATTTGACCCTGCCGGGATTGCTGCGTGGAGGCAGGTTTTACTGGCCCAAGGGATGGATTTCTCCTTGGGTTTTATTGTCATTTTATATAAATGGCTGATTGTCACACCAGTTCACTTGACAGAATTCATGAAGACTCATCTTCTCTAGAATAGAATGAAATTCTAGAAACATTAAGTTATCATTGAAACACCTTTAATGTTGATAGTTTACTCTCGTGTATATTATGTGCCTGGGAAAGTCACCTTTTTTTTGGTTTACTTAGTAAATGATGAATTTCAAACACAGTAACGTCTGTTAGGTAGTTATTATGAATTTTATATTCTTTGCCAAAATTTTTACGCTGCAGTCCTTGCGGGTACACCCATTTTTTTGCAGAGTGGTGCACTATGACAAGTTTCAAATCAGCTTAACGGATAACATAAATACCAGTCAGATATAAGAAATGGTCATCAAACTGATTATATTTTTCAGTATTACCAAAAATATTGCATACTGTAAAAATGCAAATGCAAAAAAATCAAACAAATAGGAACAACTATAATACAAGTGACTATTAAACAATACTTTAATGACTCCATCATGTGAAATACTATATATAACTTTCAGGCAACCTGTGCCCTTGACCTGGATGATTTTCCAAAGGAGATACATACAGATTTGATAATATTGTGATACAGATCACAACACTTCTTAGGAAAATATTTTTCAACAGTTCCATAGTTCCAAGCACCGGTGTTCTGGACACAGTCATAATGCTGGACCACCATGAACATGCTTAATCCCAGTGAAATTCAGAGCCTTTATGCCACATTGCAAACGGTGTTGTTTACACTGTTTTCATGGGGTCTGTGTAATTTTACTGGCAAGGACTTAGAATCTAAAAATAAAATGACAGAGCATTTCTGTTTATGAGAGTCAAAGCTGTTAAATTATATGCAATAGTCTTCAGATTCAGTTCTTTCCAATAGTTTAAATGCATAAAGCTATGGGACGATTGGCCTGTACACCAAACCAGTATAATCTGGAACTTCAAAGTATAAGTACACATCGTAACCAGTCTTAGACTTACACCGCAGTGACCTTTCCAAGAGGTCACCCAAGAGGGGGGGGGAGCTTGGGGGAGGCACAGTTGCACTGCTCAGCAGCCCAGCCAGTCCATCTTGATTTTGCCGACTTTAACAATCTTGAGGCTCTTGTCATCCAGCTGGAGATAGTGCTCGTCTTTGAAGAAGTAGCTGTACCCTGTAAATGACACGACGGGCCCCTGTGCTGTAAAGATCTGTGGCCATAACACAAACATGTTCCCAGTGGCTCTGACTCACTCCGAAGGAATTCCACAAGACGTCTGTTTAATGCGCACTCAAATTTTTTTATTGTTGCACATGTGAGCGTAGTGTTAGCATAGTGCCTGGAGGAGAGGGCAATATTATAGGCAATGTGAGTAAAAAGATCTAATCACGAACTGCTGGCATAGCGGCCCCTACCCAGCATGCCCGGTGCTGGTTAATTAGCAAGCCAACAGAGGGGACTTTGTGAGCGAGCACAGGCATGCTCTATGAAACATTTGCTGAGGTTGGTGAGTAGCTGTACGTAGTGTGAGGTGGAGACCTAGCTCAGGAAAGGGACGGTAAAACCTCAGAACTTTGTGTACTTATACACTTAAACATCAGTTAGTTGTCGTTACTTTCTGGCTCCCTGACAGCAGGACAGGACTGTGGAGTTGTGTCATTTTCAAGCGTGTAAGAGCAAGCCATTGAAATGGTTGGTGCCATTTTATTAACCTCAGGAATTCATACCTCCGCTCAGATTCTGCATGCCACCCCCCTTAGATAGCGCAGCCAGTTCCGCCTACCATTTCCATTCAGACTGAAGGCTGCATCCAGGTTATCAGGGATGCCACTCCAGGAGTCCGCAATTAGCTTGGGGAACCCAGGGTCCATCTTTTTCTTTGCCTCGTTGTACCTGTGATGGTCATAACACACAGAGTGTGTTCCCACTTAAGGTGCAAAATGACAACATACAGCAGTCTTCTACCAAGCCAAATAATCGATCATGTTAGAGCCCGTGTAATGCTAACTAAGCTATTGTGTTAACTGTTACATCATTACATATACCAGGCAATAACTGAAATTGTCTTGAAGGATAAAGACAGTAATTCTAGAGAGGATAGTGAAGAGGTAAGAGGTGTTTAGAAGAGGGAATACAGAATACTTCATCTACCTCCAGTATTTATCTCCTGCAAATAAGTAGGTTTTTTTGGTCTTGCTGAATGAGTAGGCAGCATCAAGACGCTGCAGGTCTGCTGGTAGGCCCATGGACGAGATCCTCTTGGGGTACCCCCTCTCCAGCGTGCTGGCTGAGTACACCCACATCTCCTTCCCTGCGAGCAGCAGGCAGTTTTGGCCATCAAGAGCAGTTTCCAGGCATATTGTGTCCTTGAAGCGGTAAATGTGTGTTACCTGAGAAGAACACAGACTTCTCCTCCAATGGGTTCTCGTAAGCAGCATCTATCTTCTCCGGCAGCTCGCTCCAGAATGTGGCGACCAACATCGGCCCATTGGCCTTGGCTCTCAAGTTGGCAGATCTGAATATGAATCTGCAAGACAGAAGGGGGTGTTGGGAGAGTTCCAGAAGGCCAGATTTGAAGAACCACCATGCATGTTTGACTCTAACAGCTGTAGAACTGTGCTTTTAGAGCGACGAAGTTGGGTGACATTACGTATAGAGCCTTGAGTTGTGATTATCTTCTTCATGTCCCACACTGTTCCTCAAATCTAATACCTGATATTGAAAATAAACACATCTGCTCATAGACAGTGATGTCCACTTTTAACAGGGATCCCATTACAGGCCAAAATTTGGATAGAAATGAAAATGTCACATTTACATTTATGGCTTAAATTCTGAAGTGAGAAGTCTCTTTTCCAAAGAGAATTTTGAGTCTGCAGACTTCCCATTACTCAATACCTAAAATCCAGTAAGGCAATCATATAGTTCACATACTATTAAAAGACCGAAAGTCATTTCGATTTCATGGAGACAAATTGGCTTCTTATTCTTCAGGCTCAGGGGAGTGAAACTCTGGATGGTGAGTATTCAGAAATCAAGGAAATCGGACATATAAAGAATATAAAAATTTCAGGCACTTATTTAAAGGCTGTGACTGAACAAGCAGGGTTTGTGCGTGACTGGCTAGACAGCATGACTACTGCCTTTTGATGGCCAGGCTCACAGAGCTGTTTGCTTTGGATGCCAAACCCAAATGGCACCCACACAGCTGGGCTGAGTTTACTTTAGAACTTTGATGATGAGGCAAAAATCAGAGAGAGAGTAATGAATTAAAAAATGCACCAGTCCCTCATTTCATACACCCCTATTTTAAGCAGTAATGATCATGCGATCATGTCTTTATGCCTTCAGCTTGGTTACCTGTCCTTGAAGAAGAAAGTCTCCCCTCTGAGTTGGGCCACTGCATCAAAGATGATATCCTCTGTGCAAAAGTCCATGGGAGTTACAGGACCTTGGGTAGGTGGGAGGGGTTTGTCTGTTGGGACACCTGAGGTGAAAGAGAACATTTTGTAACTGTGTGAAGTCTGGGTGCCACCCCCAGGATGTTGTATGTTCATCTTGGTGGTGTTATCAGGGTAATAATCTCAAGCAAGGCTACAACAGAAGCATCTTTGACCGTTCGAACCATAGAGCTCCTGGATGCCTTGGATGTCATCGCTGGATAGACGGAAATGCTTGGTGTAGGTGTAGATGGGGGCCATTAGAGCACCAGGGTCTTGGGAGTGCTCCAGTCCCAGGGCGTGACCGAACTCATGGGCCGCCACCTGGAAAAGGCTGTAGCCTGCAGCATTGACGACAGACAGAAACACGTTTGCTTACATGCATACACACAAACCTGCAGAAACATTGATGAAAGCAAGAGGTACATATAGTTTTTGCACATGCAGTGAATGAACTTGTCAGTCAGTTTAAGCTTGGCAGCGCGGAAGGTTCATCGTCTATGTGTTGTGCTCACAATCAGAAGGTTGCTGGTTGAAATCCCAGGATTGGCAGACTGATTTCACCATTGGCCCCTCGAACAAGATCCTTAACCCCAAGTTGTTTCAGGAATTGTCTGACTCTACTTTTTGCAAAACTGTATGTAATTTTGGATAAAAGCACCTCGTATATTAATAAAATGCAAAGGTCTACCTTGATCGGGACAGAAGCCCCACTTTCGGTCGTCGTCGTAGCTCTGCGTGGTGGCGCACCATACCTTCCCGTCGCTGCGGCCCTCAGACGTGCATCTGTCGTAGCTGTTCCCCAGGAAGGTGAAGGGGAACGTGCAGGGAGCCCCTTCCGAGTTCCCGCCAACGGTCGACATGGCTGCACAGACCAACAAGGCACATTGTGCATAACATTGTGTTTGCTTTTAAGGTGAAGCAGCACATTAGAGGGCAGAATAATGGTTTCCAGAATAGCTGTGGGTTGGGTCCTCAGGAGCTGCTACAGGGTTAGTGGCAGTTTTGTTTTTGGTGGTCTTCCTTTCAATGGGCTGAAGTAACATGACACGGCTAATGAACGTGCTGTTTGTGTTGCTCACATGACTGTTGGCACTGCCTTGCGCACAGTGAACCATGCAACTGTCTAATGAAATCTGGCCCATCTCTGTTCCTCGGGCTTTTTCCGTTTACATTAAATTATGACAACACAGCTTGGATCAGTGGGTTCTTTTAAGAACACAAGAAAGTTTATTTGTGTTTTATTAAATGCCAGTTACAGGGACACCGCTGCACTACAAAGACGAAACCCAGTAACTACGCTGACTAGGAAATTGAAGGGCTTCAAAGTTTGATGACTGTC
The DNA here is from genome assembly GCA_019775895.2 of Stomatorhinus ivindoensis. Lineage (NCBI taxonomy): Eukaryota > Metazoa > Chordata > Actinopteri > Osteoglossiformes > Mormyridae > Stomatorhinus > Stomatorhinus ivindoensis. Next base: position 1,620,054 of record JABFEB020000020.1, on the reverse strand, counting down.
CACATGTATGTGTAGCAGGTAGGTTGATGATACTGTTTTCTACAAAATCGGGCATAGTTGAACTAAAATATTTTGTCAGGAGATAAAACAAAGCCTGATGGCACTTCTTCACTGGCATATAGGATCTGAACCATACCCAAGTCAAACTGCAAAGAGAGACTAGTTACAATGCAGTTCCAGCTTGTTTCAGTTTTCCACTGTAAAAGGGTCAGCTTGGTAAAGGTGTTGCTGGAGAATAACAGTGACGTAAAACCGTAGAGATGCGTTACTATTCACATGGTGTACATCATGATTTACTATGTCCTATTTTCCTAATTTTCTAGCACATCTGAGAGAATCGCCGTGTTATGTTAGCAGCGAATGCTAATGGAATTAGCATTTGCTAATGCAAATTTGCATTATGAATCCATTCCGTTCAGCTGTTCTATAGTACTTTTTTAAGTCGGAGGTTGTAAATTTAGGTTCCGAGTTACCAGGAATGCATCAATACATCACAATGTGCAATATTACATATAATATATACAATATACTCTTCCTTCAGATAATCCACGTGTAGAACACTGGTATCGCTATGCATTTGACCAATCAGAAGGTGATGACGCAACCAGTTCAGTTTGATCACGCTTTTGGCCCTTCTAGTAAGCAGGGCCATGTCAGCAGGTGTACGGCTCAGGTACAGCTTGGTTCTTTGTAGCAGTGGAAAAGTACCATCAGAAACCCAATATCAGTCATAACTTCAGAATTAATAAAATATGCAGTTATGGTGTTTTGCCTTTGAATGATAGGATAACCTGTGAATCTGGAAGAGCAGATTGCTCACAACCTACCGGTTACTGGACAGAAGCCATAAGACTTGTCGCGATCGTAGTCCTCGGTAGTGGCACACCAGCGATACCCATCATCCCGACCTACTGTGGTACACTCTTCATACTTCGTCCCCTGGAACATGAAAGGGAACTTGCAGGGTGCTCCATCGCCATTCCCCCCCAGAGTGAACAACACTGCAAGACATAGGCACACCGAAGAGGAGGTCCCTGTTACTGAGACAGTCACACACGGGGCTCCTGTTTAGTGTCCCTCAGGGCGTTCCACCCTCCATACTGTCTTCAGCTGCAATTAATCCTGTTTATCTGCTGAATTACACTGTTAGCTAAATTGTAAGTTGCATGGAAATTCTTATTCTTCAATCTTTCCATTTGCCTATAAGGAATAAGAACAACAGAAAAAGAAAAATATTACATCCTGTTAAGTCATACTATCATGGTCTGGACCTTAGTACTGACCGCGACTATGCAGCCTATTCCCTCATGGTGTCGTAATATTTAAATCAAACTAAAAATCCAGAGCAGTTTTTTGGGTGTCACCATTTATATGTACAATTCAGTGGCTTTACTGGAAGATTCCATCTGAATTGCTACATTTAAAAGACTCCAAACAGTAGAGGAAAGAATGATTTCTTTAACTTAATATGACCTTGTTTCGAATACCAGTGTGATTCTTACATGAACACAACATGTTTTTTAAAAAAGGTATGGGTATTTACATTAAAACAGTCCCATTAGGTTAGTATCACTTAAAAGCTTGGGCAAAACATTGTAATGTCAACTACATATTAACAGAGTAGTGCCTGGAGTCCCAGGTATACTCACATTCATGGGGACAAAAGCCGTATTTCCCATCCTCTTCGAAGTTGTAGGTTGTGGAGCACCAGAGGAAGCCATCGTCGCGACCTTGGGCTGTGCAGCTTGTGTACTCCTTGCCCATGAAGAGGAAGGGAAACTTGCAGAACTCACCATCAGCATTTCCAAACTTCACCTTCACAACTAAAGAAGAGCCATCGAGAGACAGCGGGGAGAGGGATGGGTCCAGTTAGTAAAACAGTATTCATCCAGGCATTGATAAAAGCAAAGAAATCATTCTACATAGTATACGTGTATATGAATGTACTCTCTGGGGTTACCATGTATTTAAACAGATTCTCAAATGTGACAGATATAGTAGATCCTGAATCTATTATTTATCAGGTAAACCTGGAGTGGTCTGTAAAAAGTACTTCAAGACTGTCTTCAGCGTGATAGTTAAATGGCTTGGATACCTTGCCCATCTCCAAGTGTCCATTGTTCATCATCGTCGAAATGGGAGTCACCCCCAATGCCAGGGCCAGGGGCGAAAGCGTGTGCCAGAAGGCCATCTTTTCCATCAAAGGGATACCCGTCACCGTGCTCTGCAGGTGGGATCACAAACTGTTGGCACTGCTAGCTTTTTTAACCTCCGAAATAATGGCCGATCTTACTGAAGCCCACAGACATTATCTGTAGTCCATTGTATTATGTATTTGAACTCGCATAGACTACTGCCAAGGAAAACTATCCTGTTTAACATTAGAGGATTCATACAGTAACAAGGAACAATATAAGCAAATGCTTTCTTATTGTGTGGTTTGGTTTTTGTGGGTTTGAACAGCCACAGCAAACACCCCCAAGGCAATGTCACTGGGGTTACACAGACTACAGTATGCTGTTTGTTCATCTGTGAAAAAGACTGCTTTTGCTAATGTAGCTTTAACTATGGATGCTTAAAACACAGTTACAAGTCAGTCTGAACTCCTGAAATTAACATCACTTTCTCTGTCTTTGTATCTGTTTTAATCCCCCCCCCTTTCTGTGTCTTTGTATCTGTTTTAACCCCCCAGCACCACGCACAATGTTGAGTTTTCATATAACATCAATTTTACACTGGATTATTGACCATCATTGACAGAAAATTCCTGTTCTTCCTTTTGTCCAAGACTCTAATCGCAGATTCCATGGAAGCCCAAACATCATGCTGGTGCATCTAATTTGTTCTAAAAGTGGAGGTGATACCGTTGCGGCCAAAGTTGATCATTATGTCAGCCTCTCCATCCATGATGCGCGTGAACTTCAGTGGGGTGACATCACTCCATACTTTGAATGCTCTGAAAAAGGCGTCATCTATGGTCTCCTGATCAAGGTCTGGTGTGTATCCTAAAATCCTGCAGGGTAGGTTGCATTTCCATTATGGTCACTAATGAACACACTTTAATGGTTTATAGAATTACTCAACTTGTACTGGTTTTGGAAAACAGCATCTATATGATGGTATCTCAATTCTGAAATAAATGTCTCCCTGTAAGGAGGGAGGATTAATCTGAGCATGTATGACAACGTGAGTCTGAATACGCTTAAAACAACAGATAATGTCTAGAAACTGTGAGCCAGATACTTTTTCCTCTTTGGTCTGAGGCCGACTGGATATCTGTTGGCTAACTGCTCTTTATTTTGACTGCCTGAGTCATCTGTTTCAAAGCTTTTATAAATGTTCTGTGGCTTGTGTTGTTGCACACTTTGCTTTCTCTCATATTTGCTTCTCACTGAGGTATATTTTTGTGAGCTGGCATGTTTTTCTTTTCAGAAATACATTAGTCATGCTGTTCCTTAGCAGACCACATAATACACAAAATGTCTGCAGAGTATAGAGTTAGCAAATAACAAAAAGGAGAAAAAACAACAGCACAATCTGTAAATTTTCGGAAGTCGTTTCCAAGGAAAACACATTGCATGTTGTTTGTCGGTTTTGCACTGGAAGGATGCGATTTTGGAAGAATCATGTTTGTCCATCCATCCATCCATTCATTTTCTGTGACCATTTGTCCTAGTCAGGGTTGCGGGGAGTCTGGAACCTACTCTGGAAGCTATAGGTGCAAGGCAGGGAACAACCCAGGATGGGGCACCAACCCATCACTGGACACATTCACATAAATATGCACACATATGGGCAATTTGGGAATTCCAGTTAATCTCAGCATGTTTGTGGACTGTGGGGGGAAATCCATGATGACACAGGGAAGACATACAAAACTCCATACACATGGAGCCATGGCAGAGACTCAAACCGTAGTCCTAGAGGCATAAGGCAACAGTACTAACCACTGCAATACCATACCGCCCCCAGAAGAATCATCTATCTAGTTAAAATGATATATTTTTTGATCCATATTCCTACCTGTAGGTTATTCCATTCTTTCCCCACTTTGGCTTTCTTGGGAAGAAGTTGTAATTGGCCACATCTGGCACCCCACAACGAGGTTTCTTCATGATTTCCAGAGTTTTCTGATCTATCTCACCGGTCTCTTGCAGAAAGAAGAATTTCTGCATTTTCTTCAATTTGTCTTTCAGTACCATGAGGTTGCATCTGTCTTTTGGGCATCCATAGAATCTGTTCAGGTAGCGCTTTGAGGAGAAACAAACCAGACTTAGAGCTGTGGACACTGAACAGTATGGACACAGGCAGCAACATGAAAGGAAGTCTCAGAAAGGCTTATAACTGTTTTGTTATATCTTATTCTGTTCAGTGTTAATTGTCGGCTATACAAGGCACACAGGGTGTTTTTTTTAATAATCAATATCAGTAATGCAACCTTACTAGTTTACCCTTAAGATGTATCTTGAAATTACTGAGACCCAATGTCGTTTTAGTAATGTTTGCATTGTGAAATATTCAGTGTCCTGTCTCAGGATAAAACTACTTATTTGCACCTTATCTGAATTAATATTGTAAGAATTAGAAGTGAAAATCAGACTTATGGCTTAGGAGTAATCTCCTGTATCCAGACAAGCAAACAAGTATACACACTGGTTGCCAAACAACTGTTAATTCACCAAGCTTGTAAACCACGTTAATAGGAACAAGTTAGCTAGATTCAAAAATATGTGTGCTAATTGCATTCAACTTCAGGTTTAATAATGTGAACCAACATCAACAATGCGACAAGTAGGATGCACTTCCAAAAATTTAAACTTATAATGAGTACATTTGATATGTTATGGCTTACTACTTTTATTGCTTATTAATAAATTATGCTACATCATTTTGACTGATGTTACAGCCTATGTTGTATTCTGTTTGCTGTATATCAGCCTTTTCCCAGATGGCATCTTAACACTGACTAAAACTGTGTGATGGAGAATCAACTGAAAAAAATATGGCCTTACGAAAAGAGTTCAGATGCTATCCACAAATAATTACTATTCTGCTCGGGACAATATAGATGAGTTGAGGATACAGCAAAGCAAGGTGAAGCTTTGCTTCGGTGATATTTGATGTATCGTTTGTGCATCTTTTATTGTAGAAATTAAAATTTTGCAGTGATGTTCTGTATTATTGTTAAAACAACGCAGCCTGATAATGTTACAGTTAAATCAGTTTTGTTGGATAGTGACTTTCAGGCCGCACCCGACCTCATTATCTGGATCTATTGCAACTGTGGTGTTATTGGTAATATAATAGAATTGGAGAACTACATAACCCCTATTTACATATTGCCGTACAAAATCATTTTTGACATGTTGAATAAACACAGATTAATATGACAATATCCATTTGTTTGTTTCGGGATAGTTTAGTGTTTTTAAACACCACAATAGTTTACGAAGAGTTAACTTCTGACAGGGCTGACATCTGCATGCGTTTTAATGAACACATAAATATTTGTAACGTGTCATTGCTGCCAGGACAATATATATAGTGTCGCACTGCATATATCCAAAAACAACTGTACATGTTTTCCCAAACAAGGTTACACTCATTAGCCATAAACTTACCAGCGCTACTTCTTTGTCTGACCGTGGGTTACTATCATCTCCAGGAAACTTTATTATTGGCGAAGGCGCAGCTGAAGTTTGCTGGAAGACGATTAACTGTACCAAAAACACTTTCAGAAGATGCCTGGGACGGAAGAAAGTCTCACACTTCATCTTTGTCCGGCTGAAGTCGTCCGACATGTAAAACTGCGATATTTAGTATATAATGTATACTGATTTCTACTGTTATTTTTCTGCAATACTTCACTTGGGAAGCGCAGCCTCCCCACTGTTTTTCCAAAGTGGTCGGACTGCGCAGCCTCCATATCCTGCGAAATTTATTGAATGAAATACGAGACGGAGGCATGGTCACATTCCTTTTGTCTGTTTACCATCATATTTTACCTTTAGGTAGTTGTGAAACAGCCAGAACTATAATCACCATTGTGATTTACACATCGCCAAGTGTAATTTAGCGTTTAAAAGGCTTGAGGCTTTGTGAACACATTTTTCCAAAATAAAATAAGTCAAAGTGAAGCATCATCTACTTCATATTTAGAAGATAACACAAATACATGTATTGCATAGGCCAAAAGTCTTAAGCAAAATAATTTATATAGGCCTACCTTCCAGTTTAAAATGTAAGGCTAGATACGATGTTAGATAAGAGCACTGAATAACCGCCTTTAAAATGCATTTTTTTTCTTTATTTGTGAAATTGACCTAATTGTTAAAATATACGTAGGAACGTAGGATTTTCCAATTCTTGCGATGTATCTTTAATTTGGAATGTCGCATGTACTAATATTCATACCTTTTAAAAATGTAATTGATGATGAAAATGCAGAGTGCTGTTTTGAAATTATTTCAGTGTTCCATTTTCAAAGGTAGTTTATTGCGGTGCAATAAATGTTTATTACATTTCAATAATGTTAAACAATTAGGTTTAATAATTTGGGCTTATTAGGGCACTTCTCATCCCAATTTTAACTGGAATAGACGAGAAGCCAAAAAAAAGTGGGAAAGTTTTTTGGAAGGAAAAGGTGGACATCTGGCGGTTCCTCTGTGAATTACAGTTGTGTTAGAGGATTAAAAACGGATTAAAAATCAGATTAAAATAACGAAGCAGAGAAGACTGGGGAAAGATTTTCATTGGTTGCTGATGATCATCGATGTCCCTAGTGATTTTTAAAGGTCACCTATTTATTCATTTAAAATCCTATTTTATAATGTAATTTGAATGCTAATAATAATAGTTATTGTTGCTTTATTGGAGGCATTTGATTGATTAATTGAGCAAGATTTGTATTCTGATATTAAGACTAAAGCTGAATTTCCAAAAAAAAAAAAAAAGTACACTTTGGGACATAACATTTTAATATACTGTGTATGTAGTAGGTTGTATGTTGTGGGAGATTGCTGCAAATGTAATATACATTAGCATATGAATCCTTGGCCCTGTCATTTTAAAATGGGGCTGTATTTCATGCTTTGATACATGCTATCAGGTTCACTGAACGAAACAGCATCATCTTTCATCATTCCTGAGGTGTGATTAAATGGTACATCTACACTTATTGCAAATACAAACACTGAGTCTTGTAAAGCTGATTCGTGCTAAGTAAATGTCTGACTGGGAATAAATGTATAGTTACAGAGAAACAGTCATGAAGAGATTGAAATCGTGAATTTTGATTTGCATGTAAATTGTATTTTTTCCGCTTAGGTTTCCGTAAACAGCCTGAATTTCTGTGTTGACAATTATGACTTAGTAGCATTGCTTTGTGTTTCAGGTTGGTGTATTTGTTTGTGTTTGTGTCTTACAGTTGCTGAACTGTATATTTTGATTGTTTACTTATAGCTTAATACTTAATTTTGACTATAAAGCATATGCCTCCAATGCAGATCTTTGTTTTGCGAAGAACTGCAGGAGAACAGGAGTCTGTCTTGGTACCTGGCAATATAATGCACTGCAGCTTGGCAAAGAATAACTTAGATTGATTTTTTATTTACAGTGGAAGCCTTGGTACTTCCCAAGTCTGATCAGTAGGTCTTAGAGAAAGTGTCAATAGTGATGCATACCATCTGTATCAAGGCCTAGTGCTTGTTTGTGGACTGGATTGTTTCGGTCGATTTGCTCTGTGTGCGCTGATGGTGAATTTGCCTTGCCTCAAAGTCCTGCACTGTGTTTATTCAGAATGCTGTCATATTCTTGCGCAATAACAACCAAGGCTTTAGATTAAGCTTAAGATTAAGCTTAAGAAGTCTTTCTTATATCAGAAAATAGCGCAATTTGGTAAAGAAAAAACCAATTCAGGAAAAAATACAAAAATGAAAAGAAACCAATAATTTAAATAATTCTTTGTTTAAATTACTCAAGTAAAGGTAACTAGTTGATTTTGTCTAATTTTATTGAACATGAAATATTGATGCCTACACATAAATTAACAGATTTCTGTTAAGTGCATATACTAGTTTGTAATATTGTAATTTTATCATGATATAGATGTCATGCTTTCACGAAGAAGGTGAGATACTTCTTTGAAAAATAAATTTTCTCCTGTCACTGAACACAACAACTCAAAAGCCAAACAGAACTGGGAGATTCAGTTCTCTGCTGATCTATGTTTTACCAACTGCCTTTAATCTATTCATTTGATGTGATTTCCATGACTTGCACGAATCAAAGCACATCTGCTTCATGCAGAATTCTTAAGCATTTGGGTTCAATATGAATTTTGATCTTAAATCCAAATCTCCTCTTTTTCTATTGACAGAAGACATGCTTCAATCACCAATCTAGCTTCCTGGATTGACTGATGCTGTAAATTCTTAATATGCATCAATATGGACTTTTTTAAAATAGAAAATTCCATGTATTTCCTCTTCCCTGTCAGAAACAAACTGCATGTCAGGCCTGAATTCGTTCGTTGTGTTACAGCTGTGACCTTTGAGCTAAGTTAGATGTTCTTCTGCTTTAACTGTGCAAAACTTGCACTTGAGTTTGAGTTAAATCTTTGACTGCAACCCAAATATAACTGTTAACATGACTGTCACAGTTTATGTGCTTTCCCGGTCAGTAAGCAAATCCACAGTTCTGCATCATGCCTGAAATCCAGAGGAATGTCTAGAAGCTAAAAGAAGTGGCCCATTTCCATTGGGGCAAAGGGACGTTCTGTCTTTTACGGACAGCGCAGGGTATTGAGCAGGACCGGAACTGTCTTACCGCATCCTTCGGCCCAGGCTTGTCGTAGAGCAAGGTTTTGGCCTGGTGGACTTATCATCTGAGCGCCAGATAGTGTGCTATTTCTTCAAGTGATAAACATTTTCCGGATTTAAAAAAAGTTATTGGCGGGAAGAAATGGGGGACAGTAGAGTGGCCACTAAAAATCACTGTGTCACCTCTCTTTTCTTGGAACCTGTGACAAGGAACCAGGGTTGAGAGTTAATCTTGTTTTAATGGCAGGTTAAAACCAGATTTCATGGATGCTTATAAAAATAAATTCATATTGCATAGTTATCTGTCGCTTTTCTTGTTCTGCTATTTGGTTGTAGGCACAGACTTCCTCATAGTGTGCTAACATGCAGTCCCTTCCTCATCATGTTATATTGGAATAAATGCAAAGCACTAATCTGTGGTATTAATATGCGAACAGAATAGATGTCTCAAATTTCATTTATATGGTTCGCTGTAGAATTACTATAATTCCTAGAACCTTTACAAATTAACATTGTCTCCTTCCTAAGTACGGTAATACATCAAGCAATAATCCGTTCACTAGATGAATCGTATTTCATATTATACAAGACAAATATATTAATATTTCAATTTTATTTTTCCTGTTTGACCATCTGTATGTATTAAGTCTACCAAAATAAATCCCATGGTCATATTGTGCTAGGAAGTAAGATATTCTCGTCCTACCAAAATGAACAAGTAAAATATATTGTATAAATAATAATATAATCCCAGGCAGTGCCATTATATCTCAGTAATATATCAAGGACAATGACTTATTTTGAGGGTTAAGGTCAGGGTGATTTGTGTGATTAACATACCATCCAGAAATTAAACAGCAATGGGTTTATATATATATGTGTGTGTGCGTGTGTGTATATATATCAATGGTATTTGTGTAGACTAAATGTCCCCCACTGTGTGATTAAAAACCTGTAACCTTGTGGGGACTTTTTCCCCCATAAGGTTATCCTGAATTTCATAAAAATCAGTGACTGCAATCGAAAAATTGAAAAGGCCAAAAGTCTTGTATTTTTTTTGTTTACTTATAACTAAGGTTATGGCTGAGTAGGGGTTAAGGTTGTCATAGTTGGGATTAGAGTTATGCCAATGGAAATGAATGGAGATATGAATACGTGGATTCTCTCTCTCTCTGTATGTGTGTGTGTGAGAGAGATTTGTGTGTTCTCGGATCATCATTTGATCTGGTTTTCTTGTTTAGGAAGACAAATCCAGGACAGGTCTAATGCCATATAGCTATATTGCTGAGCAGGCCACTGCAGGCCTACCTTGCAGCTGGAAAATCATAAAGTTTGTTTTCTTTTCTCTTCAGCTGTATTTTGTAGAAATTCATTTTGTTTGTTTGCTTGTTTGTTTTTAAGCAGATGTTTCTCTTAATATTTCATTTATTCACCCCAAATTTCTTCCAGTGTGGAACGGCCAGTCCTGTGTGTCTCTTCATACTGTAAGTCTCCCCATTAATGTGACCATAGAATGGTGCTGACTATCCCCCGCGCTGCTTTTCAGTCAGCAGGCCCTGTGTCGAATGCTTGGAGGGGGCTGCCATTCACTCTGTCCCACCTCCTGCTTTGTAGGTGTCCAGTCAACAGGCGTCGCTGTAGCCTGACGAGAGGGATGAGGCAGCCGGTAGCCAGGCACACCTGACAGGATGTATTCTGTTTGCTTGCTGGGTCCTCTTCTCTGCACGCCACACTGCAGCCTCTGCTTCCTGTGTGGACAACTTCCTGTGTGGATGACTTCCTGTGTGGACGACTTCCTGTGTGGATGACTTCCTGTGTGGACGACTTCCTGTGTGGACTTCCTGTGTGCTAGCTGTAGAAATATCTGAACCCTCACACATTTTAAACACTTTCAGCACGTTATGTGCTTTACTGTTACATACATAATCAATTTGACACATTCAATCTGAAATAATCAAAGAACAAGGAAAAAGTATTACAGTTAAACTTTGAGTATTCAAAATAGGACAACTTTGCCAGTTATTGTGAAAAAATACTTAATAATATTTATAATTAAGCTACATTTTCTATAATAGGTTCCGTTGGTTTGGAACAAAAATGTAATATTTTGTGTATTGTTGTTGTCTTTGAAATGACATCCACAGTTAATTTAATGCATTAGTGTCATTCGCGATATATTTAAATACAGTCCTCTTATTAAACTTCAGATAAGCATCAACACTGTGTGGAAAGAAAATGGTTTCCAGCATTATGAAAGTTCAGTGGCATGCGCATAGGTGCGGATAATCATTTCAAGATGCCTTTTGTGTGAAGACCAAAGGACAGAGCCTGTATTGGATATCGCTTGAAAGCAGAGCGTCCCAGCATGCCTTCTCATGTGGGCAGCAGCACTGAGTGCTCGGCGTGCCTGGAAACCCCGCACCTCCGTCCCGGGGCAGGACGAGTGGCAGCCGTCAGGGCCCTCCTGCATGATTAGCGGACACATATCGGAAATGGCTAAGTGGAAAGTCTCCCACGGGGGCCTATCAGGAGCTCCCCTGCCCAGCGCCCTTCCCACAGAGCACAAGTTGTCATTTTTTAACTCCGCATGGGGGGGCACCCTTACCCTCCAATTTCCAGCCCTATCTACAAGGGCAGCAATTATGTTCCAAGAAGGGAAAGTATCCTACTGATATATATTTTTCCCCCCAAATAAAAATGAGAACCTTGGGCAAATGGCAAAAGCACAGCTTGTCTGAACAGTTTCCCCTTGATGATTTGAAAGCCTGCCCCCCCCCCCTTTTGGCAATTCATCTTCTCGGTCCACTTGATAGGTGCCTGGTGTTAATTATGGTTCCTTATTGGAATCACGTGCCCGCAGGACTGATGTGTGCCCCTGTGAAGGTGCACAGGAAATGGCTGTGTCCTCTGAGGTGTGATAAGTCACTCTGGCCACTCACCCTCCATCTTCTGCATGTGCGCCTCAGCTCGTGCCTGGCGTGAGCTGGAACAACAGCTCACACTGAGCCCCCGAATTCAGCTTGCGGATTGAGGCTGAGTTCACAGCAGCCCAGTTCCCTGGGCTTCTCACACAGGGGCGCTAACCATCTGGAAGCAGACAGAAAACTGAGCTTCGCGCCTGAGATTTCGAGGTGCTCTGTGTGTAATATCCACATTATAAAGTCTCAAAAAAGGAGATAACGTTCTAAATGTGATAGACTAAAGTAAAGAAAAATCTTTGATAAAAGGATTTAGATCATTTGACAAACAAGAACATAAATGAATATCTGAAGTATATCTGACTGACAGATATATTGTATTAGTATATAATTTCTTATGAATTCACATAATATGTATAATGTAGATGAATGGTTATATTATAAGTTGTTGTCTTGCAAAATCTGACTTTATGTCCAGAGTGTGCTATGCTGGGCAGGGCATGTGGTTTAGATCAATATATGAGAAGTAGCAGATGAAGTAACCGCCTCTCTCAAAACTGATTATTTTGTAGCATTAGCCTGCTCATGTAACTATTACCGTATGTTAAATGAGACTCATTTGCCATTAAAGTCATCGTTCGCTTTAGGACTGAAGCACCTTGCCATGTTTAATATTGCAAATATATCATATAGATGAGAGAATAGCAGATGATGTCAGTAACACGGAATTACACTTTTTATCTTGTGTCACATCAGTTTTATCCCAGAATGACAAAGATGTAGGACTATTCCAAGAAACGAATGATGAATTATATTAACAAATCGCAGCCTGTTCCTTCTATTGCCGTTAGAAAACTGCAGATAAAACACCTTCTGTAGTTAATAAGTATGCTTTGGAGGGAAAGAATGTCAACTTGCATAGTGTATACGGAATAGAGAGCAATGGACGCAGGTTTACTGCATTACTCAAATGGATTCCACTCTTTATTACCCGGAGTTGTGTTTTTCTTCTTGATGGGCTTTCTATGTACTTGCAGATATATTCAGGCAGTGATTTGAATTGGCTGCAAGCTCTCTAGGTGTATGCAATCTGGGAAGGAAATTGTACATGCATGCAAGCGTCACTGAACTGTGAAATCTCTTGGACGGTCTTGACAGTAGATTGATGGACATTTTGTGAAGTATAAGGATGAACCTCTGAAGGATGTAAGCTAAAAATAATAAACTGAACCTAATAAATGACAGGCCTGATGAATGGTTTTTTCTGTTACTCCATTTTCCCCAGACTGTGCTGTTCAAATGTGGGCAAAACTTTGATTGACTGTTTTGTACCTATTAAGCACAGATGCTGTGTTGGGCAGTCACATTATATCTGTTCTCCTTTGCAGTATTTGTGTGTCTATCCATCCATATTCTGTTTCCGCTTGAGAATTTATATGTAGTTACTGAAATATGTTTTTAAAGCTATTAATTACATAATTTAAACTGATTAATGCTTTTTATTTGGGCATCTTGGTCTCTTTATCATAGTGAAAGTACAGAAAAAATGTTATGAAAATTTAGTTATATGACAGCTTTACTTTCTAGGCATCATTTTATTTTATTATCTTTGTACTGTGTCTGTTTTTGTTTATATATGAAGTAGCAATCCGAATTTTTGGGTGTGCCTGCTTGAAGCCATTGTTATCTGTGTTTTAACCTATATACACTTTTCTATTATCTGGGCTTATGGACCGATGAGTCACAATGACACATTTGGATTCACTTGTAAGGCTGGGAGATCGAGTAAATTCCCTTTGTCTGGCATGGAGGAGGCAGTGTCATGGTTCAGGGCTGCTTTCCTCTTGATGATCTTGACAATTTCAACCTGCATGGCTATCAGTGCATATTTCAGAGACATGCCTTTCCCTTGGGATTATGGCTGTTTGTGCAGTCTTTAATTCTTCAACAAGCAAATGACTGATAACACACCTCAGAACTGTGCTAGATCTTTTAGTAGCCTGGTCTGGCCCATCTCCAGACCATTCGAATACGAATGTTTGTGATGAATCACACAAAGGAGTAAATGCGTTCTACATCTCGGGGAATTGCTGAAGGGCTGGCAAGAGGCAGCAGGTGATTTCCTGCTGAGCTCTTCATCGAGTGACTTGTTTTTGTCAAGCTGTTATCAAGGCAAAGGGTTTCGAGACTCTGGGGGAAAAATATTTTAGTGGTACCATATAAGAACATCTTTAAAAAGATTTAAAAGTGAGATTCAGTGAGTCACATGAGAAATAAGCAATAATAATTTGATCTTCTGTTGTTGTTTGAGCATTGTGTGCCTGTTTCTTAGGTCCAGCTAGAGTCATGTGAGATTAGAAAAAAGCTTTTTACTCACTGAGGAAACAGAAGGTTAAGAGAATTGAACTGGAACAGGTATTACTGTGGCGTAAGTGAGGTCTAAGGATGTGTAAGGAATGTTTATTAATAACAGATGTAATACCTGAATTTTAAGACATTTCCTGTTTTTGGTAGAATCTATGATGACTTCACCTACACAATGTTTTTTTTGTTTTAGCAAATTCACTTTCATATCTTTGTTGCCACAGTTATTATCCAGAATGAAAGCTGCTTTTTGGTGTGTGTGTGTGTATGTGTGTGTGTGCATGTATATATATATATACACACACCGATAAGCAGAGTGACAAGGGGTTATTCCAGCATTTCCACATGAGAAGAGGTAGTGCACAGTACCTGTCTAATTGTTTGGCACTGCACCATTTTACAATGTCTGAGTATTTAATTTATTTTCATTTTGCCCTTAGTCAGGTTTGGAAGTCATTTGTAGGTCAAATTGTGCAGATCGCCCAACAGGATTTACAAAATGAATCAACATTGTTTTACATTTGGAGCATTTGGACAGGATCTGTATTGCTCTATGTGAAAATAGCAGCATAATGGATTTTTATTGTTTTAATTTTTAATTTGTTGTAAAAAAAATATGTAATATTTTTTTTCATCTGTGTAACTTCTTTTGTGTGTGTGTGTGATGGAATTAATTATATTGACATTCACATAATGATAACTCATTGTGTATAAACCTCCACCTTGATTTGTGATTCAACTGAAAATAGCTAAAGAAAGGCCATTATGTAAAATTTGAATTTTTTTTAATACAATCACATGACATCCATTAATTAATTCAAAATCAAATAATATAGGATTAATTTGGAGGCGATGAAATATTAAATCATAAAGGGAAACCTAAAATGGCTAATTTTACCCTGTAGCTGTACAGCTATAGAATAAGTCTTAAGGAAACAGAGAAAACAATTTATAATTTTTCCTATATTATAACCCCATTGTTGTGAAATGCTCCCTCTGCTTAATATGTATTGTCCTAAGTAAACAACAGAGAGGTTCTTTTTTTGAAATGAGTTAATTAAGCTTTCGTTTTAAAATGAATACAATCCCCTTATAAAGCATCACATGGCAATGTAATTTGCATGCCTTTGAATAGCTAATCTCTAAGGGGCCTTCCTTTAAATAAAATCCACAATTCTGTGCTTTTTTTTAGTCTTCAGCCAGCAAACAAACAGCAGTAAGGAAAGGTGGCCGGGTGTGTTTCTGCTCTCTCTCATGTCATGTGACCCACAGCCGACAGATGATAACTACAAAGGACATTACTCATGGAGCCTGGTAAAAGCTGGCTTTTGGGAAAAAAAGAAAGAAAAAGAAATGGCATCTCTGGCTGGGTACAGTTCTCTGTTTTTGTCTTAATTTGAAATGCTATCCATCACAGGCAAAAGTTTCTATTCACGCGAGCAACCTGGGACATGAGAAATGAACACGGGAATAAATGAAGTGTCAGAGGAGAGTAGGAGATGAATGTTGTCCTCATATGATGAGTGCAGTGAGTACAGTCAAAGGTGGCCTGTAGCCAAGTCCCACGTCCCGAGGATCCCAATCCCCTGTAGGCCAGATCATACCATGGAGGTTACTTTCTGGGGACCTTCACACACATTCACGTCGCCGTCCCCTCATCAGCGTCCACTGTCAGTAAATCATTACCTCAGGTGTGCACTCTGCACCTCCAACCTATCTACAGTTTCAACAGGGTAGCAGTGAAGCTCAACCATACTCTTGTGATGTTGAGTGTTTAATTTCAGAATAGAGCATAAATTAACACATTTAGGTGACCTCACAATGTGCAGTCATTACCAACAGGTCAATTGTTGGAGTTATTTTTTATCGGTAAGTAAATACCGAAAACCTGAAATAAAATTTAAATAAATCATCTGCATAGATTTTATACCAACTAATTCTTCCCTGTTTTGTTTATGGACTAATTGATTCATAAAAATTTTAACTACCTCAAAAAAAAGAATAATGTTATGGAATATTTTTGATTAAAATTGGATTTAAATCATTATAAACCTTTTGGGGATCACTCTTAAAACCACTTCCTTTCTGATTTTACATTATTAAGTAGGATCCTATTAAAATAGAAGCAATGATTATTTTAAATGCCTCATTTGAAAAAATATTGGTACATTAAATATTAAATAAATTCTATATGTAACTGTAGGTTTTTAAATGCCTCAACAGTAAATTACTAAATTCTTCCACCTTTATTTACTGTTTAATTGTATCTTATTTTTTAAATGGATTTAAATAATTATTATTTAATACTGGATGTATTATTCAGCAGACAAGAAAAATTGAATTGCATTTAAAAATCTCTCAGACTCAGGGGGTGACGAATTGACCTGAGGCTCTTCAGTGCAGTGAAGGCATCTCCCCATATTCTCTGTAACACTACAATTCTGTGTGAGCACAGCTGCTTTGAGGGAGGGAACATGTGACTGAATTCAGAGACCAAGTCTCAGGAAGTTTCCCTTGCCTGCATCCCATCTTCTCGAATAATTATCAAAGGTAGATTTAATCTGTCTACACTCTCGGCATGAACATCCAAAACGCAGCATATCGATGTGAAAGTGTGTTGAGACTTGCCTTAACAATGCTAGAACACAAAACGATGGGTATATTATATATCCAGAATTAAGAGATACTTTGCCCACGAGTATTGCCTGTCACATTTCAACACAGACGACTCGAATTGTAAAGACATCTGTTATGTTATTAATTTCACATAAATCCTAAGCTTCTTGAGGCCTGAAATGAGGCCTCATTCAAGCTGAATTAATGAAATGTGATTGTAAGTCGCTCATATGGATGACATGCCACACAGAATTGAGTTGCTTATAATCGCTCTGTAATCTTGATGTCTGTCATGGGAGAGTGGAGCAAGATACTTGCCACTATAGAGCAATATGTATAGAAAGACTGGAATCATCTCTTTATCAGGCAGGATAAAAGGGCTGCAAATTTTGACTTAAAAGAATAGTGTGTTGTCAGTAAAGTGGACAAAATAACTTTTTTTATCTTTTGTGGTTGTGTAGATCAATCTGTAATCTCAAAAATGAGCCCCCCCGCCAATTTGCTTTAACATGAGATATTGAAGGTAATAATGCTGAAACAGGGATAATCCTCCAAGGTGAGCTGAGAATACTTTGAGAAGGAGCATTATTTGTAGCATATAATTACATGTTTCTAATAAAATGGTTCATGTAAATCTTAGGTGTTTTAATCCTCACTGAAAATGAAGTAAATGTACTGGTACATTTGTCCTTGACAAGGGCATCAACCCTGGAAACAAATTATGTAGATGTAAACATCACAGACCTTCCTCACAAATTTTCGCATTATTTAAATTATGTAGGCTAGCAGATGGCTAATGGCCTTACTTCCAATAACTGACAAAGCTCAAGTTCCCAACCGCGCCCTGCTTATATATACCATAGTGCTGCTTAAAAGTTTGTGACCTGTGTGTATTTCTAAAAGTGATTTAGTTAAATTTTTCTTCTACTAAAATGCTTTATAGTTGACCCTTCTACATCGTGGGGGTCAGAGGCACAGGCAACCCCGCAATCTGGAAAAAAGCACATAAACGTAGAAAACATAACAATTTTTGGTTCCTGTGTTGAGTGATGCGAGCAGGCAAGAAGAGCAAAAAGATGCAACAAACGTGGGATACAAAGATCTGTGTGAGGTGACTGCGAGATATTGTGTGAGAGGCTGCTCTGTCCAGGCCAGCACTGTACATATATTTTATGCATTTATGAGTTACTAAACTTTTTATGTGTCATCTGTGGCTTTTGAAAAACTTCTAGAAAATCCCTATATTCCATTTCCTGTATCAAAACTGCAATGGGGACAGTCGCGATGCAGAAGTGTCAACTGCATAGTTATGTATTCCTTGTGGTGTTAAGAGGGACTGATTTATTTAATAGAAGGAATAGGCAAATAAGATTAAATGCATATGCAATAATAAGTGAACTGCAAGGTCCATCAGCTAAGTCAATGAAGTAAACATAATCTGGTGCGTAAACTGGGCTCCAAGTTAGCAGATCAAGGAAGCAATCACGACCCCAAAGTTTTAGTAGTCCTCTCCTATATGAAGGAAATAACCTTTTACAGCGCAGGAAGAATTGTAAATGTTGTAAGGGATCATCATGAAGGAGGTTAGAAAAAATTTGGGTTCATCCTTCCTCAAGTTTACAGTTGACAACGACCATGTTGACTAGACCTGGGATCTTCTTTCAAAATGACCTTGCAGAACAACAAAACAATGTGAGATATTCAAAAGATCCCAAGGACCACATCCAAGTTCCTTCAGGCAAGGATGTTAAACACTTTTATTATAAAAGACATCTTGTAAATGATTGCTTTAATTATCCTTCAGATATTTGAAAGAATGGTTCCAGGACAGACATTCTAAGATGGCTAAAACTAAAAACACAATGCTTGGAATGGCTTGCACTAAAAAAAACCTCCCATGGACGTGAATGGCTCATACAGGGAATCATTAACGGAGAGTCATTCCACGGAATTCCAGAGAAAGGCGCCAGGTTCTCCATCTGTAAATCTGTGAAGTTGCAATGAAAACGAATACTGCGACATGACAATGATCCTAAACATTACAACAAATCTAAGAATGCACAAGGAGGAAGGCATGTTGTGCTTCGGAATGGCTGAGTCAAAGCCCAAACTTCATCCCAGTGTAAATGTCTCACAAATCTGGGGAAGCTGCAGTAGATCTGTAAGAAAGAGCTGGCAAAACACACCACCAAACAGGGCACAGGCTAAACGGTATATCGGTTAGTTATGGTCACTAATATATGTGCCGTAGCATAATAGGTGACTTTTGTGCATGATCTTGTTAAACCTGCTTTAATAACTGTATATTCTTCATATATCTAAACTTTGAAAAACATTTAAATTTATTTATATACTCTACCTGCTGAGTGGCCTTGTTTTTTTGGAATATTAATGGTTGTGTTTTGCTTTTTGGCAGAATGAATGTGTGTAATATTAAGCCCTTCTTGACATCCATTAAGAA
This sequence comes from Stomatorhinus ivindoensis, assembly GCA_019775895.2. Taxonomy (NCBI): domain Eukaryota; kingdom Metazoa; phylum Chordata; class Actinopteri; order Osteoglossiformes; family Mormyridae; genus Stomatorhinus; species Stomatorhinus ivindoensis. The sequence goes on along the minus strand of JABFEB020000020.1, from coordinate 1,600,876 downwards.
ATATCTGGCTCTAATAAAACACCAGGGAGCATCCTGGCTTTTTGCAGCAAACAGTGATTCTTCATTTTTCCATGAAACAATGAAGCGATGTTTGGGGGCGACGCAGGGAACGCTCTTTGGAAACGGAGATGAATCTCATTGCCGTCGTCTTCACGGCGCAAGGCTTAATTAAGATCCGCGCCGAGCGGAGCCCCTTTGTTTTCTCTGCATTGTTAGCGTTCTGCTCAGATGTGAGCCCATGTGTAGATGAAGGCAGGCGCTTTCCTGCCATAGAGCTTCCTCTCCTCCAGAGGGATACCCTACTTTACTCAGAGACTGACAGAAATAGGTTGTCTTATATCGTATTGCTGGAGCAGCTGAGCACTCGGTCTCCAAACAAAACAAAACAAAAGAAAACACTGGCGTGTTTCTGAGGAAAAAACAAAAATGGTGTCTCCTTGCAGCTGTCAGCACTTTGGGACCTGAGGGGTTAATTGACTTCCCTTGCTCCCCCGTTCCCGAGGGGTGTGTGTTTTGAGAGCTGTCTTTTGCCTGGCTGGATGAAGACACTTGAGATATCACTGCTGACATAACGGCCCAGATCTGTGTGTAGCCTCCTCAGGTAACTGCACCTCTCAAAGGCTTCATTGAGTTCCCTTGTTTTTTTCTTTTCACTTTTGTCAAGGGTGGGACCGCTGTGGGAGACGGACGTCTGAAGGGTCTGTTGTGGATGCTTGGTTCTTATTCTTCTTCACGAACGCATGTCAAAACAAACCCAGACCTTTTAAGGTAAAAGGCTTTTGAAGCTGTCGAGAGCCTCAATTCTGAAAACCCTCCACCACATTTTTTGGCCCAGGAAAAAAATGGCCTCCTCACATTGTCTGGAATTATTATAATGGTTCTCTGAGTATGCGGCGGGCTCCTTTCCTGACGGCGCACTGATGTGTAACGTTGTGCATGCTCATCTTTGCCTTTGTGGCGGCGCAGGAGTCAGCTGACTGGATGCTGAGATGTGTACGGAGGTTAGCACAGCAAAATGAGGCGTCAGGATGTGAGGGAAGGGCATGGAGCCCCGGCTGTCCCGTCTGCTGCTCTTTCCAGTTTCACTGTGGCCGTCAAAATGCCACAGATCCTTTACTGTGCTCTCTTGGAGGCCAGCGAATGACCCAACCCACCTCTCAGAAGCATTGAAGTAGACAAGAAAGCTCCTTCAGATAGTTAGTGAATTATTTAGCATTGTCAAAAATGAAGATGGAAAAGAATCAGCATTTCTCTGTATAACTGTTGATTCAGCTGTTTTATTATTTTGCAGTACTTGTAAAAGGGCCATCAACCTGTTTCAACAGTGTTTATTAAAAATCGTTAGTATGCTTTTCAAACAGCCTTTCCTACCTTGACATCTCAATACATTTTCTTTTCAAGATATATTGTCACTATTGACTGTCACATCAAGGGGTGTCACCTCTCCTTTGTGGCAGACCCCATATTCTCCGCTATTGTTATGTGAAACCTGAACAGCAGCCGTTTCCATATAAATACATGTTAGCTTTCTGCATAAAGAGGATTCATAAACGCTTTCTGGTCTGTGGCTACATTCTACTCTTCCCCGCCCCCCCCCCAGCATGAGCCCCTTCCACTCAGTGTGCTTTGTTCTCCCTCTGCTTCAGGGGGTCTGCAGAGGCCTCAGAGCCTGATTCTCTCCTGGCGTTTGACTACAATTGGAGCAATTGTCAGGAATGGCTTGGGTTTCATTTCACCATTGGCCTGAATTGTAGCTTTTTAGTGACACGAGCACTGATACCGATGGTAACCCTGATCCACACGCCGCTGCGCTCTGGGCACAGATCTTATCGGGCCGACGGAGGATTAGGGTTCAAGGTCTGGGAGGGTCTCGGTCATGTCAGGAGATAAAGGAGAAAGATTAATGGCGTCTGCGAAAGGCAGTCCAGCATAATCGTTTTGCCTGCCTGTCACAGAGGTATGTACATGTTTTCCAGGTCAAAGAACAGTTTCCAATTAACTTGGGGATCCCCTTGCAGTTTCAGCTCTGTACTGATGAGTTGTTATAAGAATGACACACAGAGGGTCATTTATTATATTTTTTTTACTAAACATGCATGTCTATACTGCAGTAGGGTGCCTTTTTATGGTTAGGTTCTACCTTGACAATTCTGGAAGGGTGTCCCCTGGCATTTGATGTGCTGGGGACACCCCCCCCCCCTCCCAGCCCTTCTGGTGATGATGTTTGTCAGAAGGGTGGGGAGAATGTGAGCAGAGAGCTTGTGATGGGAGCTCTTAGGGGCCTCATCACCATCCCCGGG
>JABFEB020000020.1:1560793-1592601 GCA_019775895.2 Stomatorhinus ivindoensis | reverse complement strand
AAGGGAAAAAAAACGTATATTTATCACGTTATGGGGACATTGTGTCCCCATAAGGATAGGTATACCTGTTCGCGCGCACACACACACACACACACACACACACACACACACACACACACACTCACTCTTTGTCATTTTGATTGCATGCAGATTCTGAATTGAACTTCTAGACATGAAATCGTTTTAAGCTGGAATTTATGGCATTTTCTTTCCGTTTTATAATCCTTTTAATCTTTCAGTAAAAGTCAGTGTCTGATTAATAAGGAACTTTGCCCCTTTTGCATGATATAAACAAAATAATATATAAAAATGACTAAATATACTTTAGTAACAAAAAATACAGAGCTAAAATACAGAGGATTAAGTGGTCTGTCAAGAGTTTATTGAACTTTCTTTAAATTTATTTTTTGTTAATTAAATTTTCTTTAAAGGCTTTAATGTTTTTCGCAGTTTTTGGCTATTTGCAAAGAAATGTTGCATTACTTTCTATTTGGCAGATTATTTATGACTATGTAATTTTCATGTATGAATAGTCCATCTAAAAGAGAGCATGTCAAGTGATGTCATGTCATAAACAGCTGGTGCTGCAGTTTTCCACCTGGATCATTTTCCATGGTGCACTTTGCTTGTATTTTAGATACAATGCGCAGCAATAGAGACCAGCAATAGAGACCAGCCACAGAGAGCACGGCTTGTTCCTGGCATCACATTCTGCTAAGCCCCTGTTTTTCAGCCCAGTTCAGACTTGCTGTTGAACACTTGCACATGAACACCAGGTTGGATCCCTGTTTTACACCCCAGAACAAGTCAGTGTTCATTAATTTAGATATTTCACTTGACCATACATATAATGTACATAATATAATGGCCTAGTTTAGACTATTCTTGAAAATTCGTGAAGATTTTTGTCTGCCTTTAACCACCATGATGCCCAATGCCCACTTTAGCATCAAATATACATGTACAGCATATAAAACGTTAAGAACTAAGTCAACTGGCTGCAAACAGAGTGAATGTGAATATGTACATTGGCTTATAATAATGCACTATATGCTCCATTAACAAACACCATGCTTCTAAATACAAAGGCCATTTATTCCATGTAAATTGCTGCAGGCTGTATTTGATTACCACCATCCCCATGACACGGCTTGTTCTCTTCTCAGAAAATGGCTTTATAGTAGATTAGAAACAATTGGCATGTATTTTTCTGCGTGTCTGAGTGTGCGCTTGATTTACGCCACAGAATGCTGTTTTATGCAATAATGTGTAGTGAACACATTAGCGATCCCTTAGTTGAACCTCACACACTGTGACAGTTAATACCTGTGCCGTAGTCAGCTTGACTGTATGTTTAAAGATATTTCCTTCCTTGTGACAGCCCACCCTGCCCCCCCCTTCTATGAAATTGCTCACAAGCAATTGGATCAAAGAACGGGGGGGGGCTCCTTCATTGGATTTTGCTGAAATATTTATAGGTCAGGGTTGACTGGCTAAATTGAATATCTATGCTGATCTCACTTGCATGTTTAACTTGTGCTTAGGATAATATGTTTCCTTGGTGATAACCTTTTGTGTTCCAGCCTGACTTCATTGAAATGCATGGAGATAAAAATGTGTCTCACTTCTCAGCAGCGCAGTGCTGGTGCGGGAGTGAGATTATTCAAATGATAATTGACCCCCACCTGTAGGCGGTTTGGATTCTATACTCCAGCTCTCCATTTCCCGTTGTCAAAATATGTGAGAATATGGTGATGTCATTTACATCACAAATCATTTTTATAATGTCAGGCATCTCAGGGAAGTTGATTTGGGAAACAAAAGGACTCGAGTTGATGGCCAGATTCCTACAGATATGCTTAGTTCTTTAAACAGCTGTCGAAATAAGAGAATCGATCAGTCGTATGGTTTCTGAAGTATGATTTATTTTTTATTCAGATTTGACACTCAAAACAGTGTTCTTATTTCAGTAGCATAAAAGACTGGCATATACAATGAACTGCAAGCACAAGGAAAGACAACTTCTTAAAATGAAAGCACAGTGCATTCTGTTCGTACATTTCTAATGTGGTAATGAAGAATATTGGAGTGGGAATTTCTCAGCAAACTCTGAAACAGTTTCTGCGTCTGCAAATTTGTGCTGGTCTCTGTGAACTCTTGCTCTTGACTGTGGGTTTTAATGGCATCGCCCACCGAATACTGGAAAATGCACGTTTCTTTCGAAGGTAGTTTGCCAGCAAAAGTTCTATTGTTAGAACTGTTTAATTATGCGAGTTACGGCTGCTGTGAAGAATCTCAAAAATCCCCCGCGCTGATCATTAGTGAAAAAGGCAAAACAGAAATTCATGACATCAAGGGTTCATATTTCACACTTATGGCTGCTAAAGGGCACCCCCAGAAAAAAAAAATCAATTTTCTGAGAGTCCGTTCAGCACTAAAGGGAGTTCAGGCAACCAGGCAATTTTCAAAAATGTCCACAAACTCTGCTGGGTGTCGTTCTTCACCGTCCCCGAGGTTTCCCATCCAAACATCGCCCTCTGAGTGGTACTTGTTTAAATTTGCATTTAGTTAGCAGATTTAAATTTATTGATTATTTTCTGGTATGCTAATGTATGCTTAAGTTAAAATGGTCACCTGTAAGGCAGTCCCTCTACAAAATGAGCTCTTTAAGAAAATGAAACATCAGCCTCTCCAGTGGGACTCTGTCCCTCTCTGTTTTTGGGGGAGGGATCGAAAAAGTTTTCTTTCTTTCAGTCTTCCACTAGGGAGCTGGTCGGCAGCTCTGCCTCACTCAAAGCCCTTCCCCACATCATCAATCCCCAGCTCAACATCCATCATCATCCATTAAGCATCAGAGCCTGAACCCCGATGGAAACGGTGATAAAAACAACATTGGTGCACCTGTGAACCTTGTGTATTTTAATTCTTTGTCAGATTTTACAACAACATGCTTCTTGTCAGAAATATATTAGCTATCATGGTTTTCTGCTGAAACATTGTGTTTCTCAAACTGACCATTTATACAAGGCACTTTTAGACAATGGCCTTATGAACAGGTGGTCTAGTAGACAATTCTACCGTGCTGACAGATTTGCTCTGATGTTAACATTGCTCTCTTTGGCGTGGAGGGAGAATTTATGTGTTCAAATGTCAATGTGCTTACCCACAGGGTTATTAGAACATATTAGCTATTAAATAGGTAATGTCCCACTAAATCTTTATTTTTTGGCACTGATCCTGTTACATCGCAGTGGCATGGGTCTGAACAGGCACTACCCCAGAACGTGGTAATTGGTTTGATATATCAATGTCATTTAAGAAAAGTTTGTCCACATAGATTTGATACATTATTCCCCTCTGGATTGTGAATGTGATGACTTTTCATATCAGGTCCACATCTGAAAGCGTTCTAACATCTTTATGCCGTGAGAAAGCAAAGAGCCAGATTGAACAAATAAATCTGGCCTCCTTCCTCTCCCCCAATGTGCGTATACAAATGCTTTTGCTTAAGTGAACTGCAGATGAACTGAAAAAAAAATCTGAATCATAAATAAAGGCTCCCCACATAATGATGATATATTTTTGTAAGTTGATATTTGGATATTTAGATATTTGCTTAACATGTTACATCAGATAGCAGTTAGCTTGCGGTGTGCTTGTGGCAATTTAGAGACTATTCTGCACTCTCAGAGGGGGGAGAATGTGTATCCATGCTCCAGCTCTCAACCTGGTCTTAATTACAAGATGTCATCCCGCATGTACAGTGCCAAAGCTGTCACTGAGTCCCCATATTGCATGTGGAGAAAATGGTCTCTAGAGGTCAGTGGAGTTCCACATGTCACAGACCCAGCTGGGGCTGGGATTGCAGACTCTAACACCGCCGTTTAGACAATAGGAAAGGTGGAAAAAAATGGATGAAATATTTTTTCTTAATCCTTTCCACAGCATGCTGTCACGTAAGAAAAACAAACAGACAAAAACATCCCCCTGACCTTGTCGCCCAAACTCAAGGAAAATGACTCAGGCTAATGACCAATTGCATGGAAACCTTGCTGCACTTTACCTCTCTGAATGATATCCCTTTAATTGCTGCGATCTGGCTGCCTGCATGAACAGTGGGATGAAATGAAATGGAAGATATTTCGAGCATGGTGTGGAGAGGGTGGGCGTCTGGCAGGATTTGGGGCTGAGGATCATCCAAAGCCTCACACGTGACGTTTCGTGAGTCTTTTTGAGAGGAGAGGGCCATTGTCAAAGAGGGTGGCAGCCCTAATGTAACTAAGCAAAAAATACATTATGTTCCAAGAAATACAATTAAATTGATGATCTAAACATTAAACCTCAGAATTTAATTATCCGCCTTTAGTCTGGTGAAAATCCTTACTTTCAGTTCAGTTTAGAAGCTGTTCTCTTATATTTTGGTTACATTATGGTTGTGGTGTGGCCGGGGAGAGGTTTCCGCTGCCTTCGGTGAGCTTGGGGATGCACAAATCCTTCTGCCAAATGTCAAATTAACAGCAAAGAAAAAAAAGTTGTCTTTTGGCATCCAATGCTGAAAAACATTGCAGAAATTCAGCTCTAGTTTGTCATTTTGGTCCGTCCCCCCTCCACGGAAAACCTCAGCACAGCAGCACTAAGAAACGACTGCGAGAGAAGTGGGGAGCCAAATGTGGAGCAGATGCTTCTAAGCTCCAGAGAAAAAGAGGGGGGCTAATCGGAGGACACCAGCACGTGGAGCGGCCCGTACGAGGCTCTGGAACGGCCCCTTCCTCCCCGCTGTCCCGTCCCTTTTCAGCACCGCACCTCCAGCACACACTATTAGCATGACCCAGATGACATAGCCAAGCTCCTGTTAATGGAAGCAAAGTTGGAAATATGATTTATGGCTTTCATTTTAAGGTCTGCTCTTCTCATAACTCCTAATACTGCATGGGAAAATCTGTCTGTAATAACGGAGCCGTCCCGTTATGCCTCATAGACTGTTAAGGCATGAAAAAGGACATATTGGTGTAATAAATCTACATTGCAAATGTGACAACACAAAACACAGAAGATTACAAAACAGTCAAATGAGCTTGACAGACTAGATTTAAATAGACTGGAGCCCTCGTACCATTAATGCTATTCTATTGTAATTATTAACGTTTAATTTCCAGTTTCTGCAGCGCTCATCCGTTTTTATCATTTTTTATTGTATTTCTTAGGCGGCGTGAATGAGATAAGGTACGGCTGTGTGCGCATTCGCGTGTTCATGCTTGGGACGGCCCTCCATTCCTGACTGTGATGCCTCGTTTTTTCATGTTCCGACCCCTGAAGCACAAACCAGTTGCACACGCTAAGCTCAGCTTACAGGCTCATTCCAGTTGATTATCATCATCGGCCTTCTTCGAGGTGTTGAAATATATCCATAATGCCCACATGCCGCATGTATTTATCGCCCGTGCAGAAATCCTTTACAGAAACACGTGAAGTGAGCACTTGTGTGGAAATGAAGAAGCAGGCAAACTCATAGCAACACTATTTGTTTGCATGTTCTAATTTAAAGATTGCCTAATATGTTAGGTTATATTTTGTTGTATTTAACATATTTGCATATTTACTAATTATATCTGATTAGGTTAATTATATCTGATTTATGTATTGGTGCTGAGTGATTTTTTTTCTCCTTCAACTTTAATAATTTAGAAATGTTTTAATAAGAACAAAACATATTTTGCTAACTTGATAAAGGGCACGTTATGTGCTCAGTGGAGAAATTATTTTCTATCTGGAATGTGAAATAACGATCGCCTGGTCATATAGACTGTGTCTTAACCTCTGCCTTGAATGGTGAAGAAAGATGTCTTAATTAATTTTTTAAATAATAGATTTTTTTTTTTGTGCCTTTTTCAAGGTCACTGTTTTAAATAATACTTGGTATATTTATTGCATGGAGAGGCAAAACTAATATCTGTCCCTATGAAATTCTGTGGTTCAGCTATCTATCAATGGCAATGCCTTGAATATAATTAGAGGGGAATCTAATAAATATATTCCTTGACAAAAGTAGGCTAATAATTTGTTTTTAGCTATTGCAAATATATATTGATACACCTGGTACTTGTTAACAATTGAAAGAGAAAGATGATGATTTGTGTCACTGTCATACTTTTAATCCTTCACTTGCAATAGTGAACACCTTGTCTCTGCAAAGTGGGCCATTCTGATGTTTTGTCATTAGTCTTGGCTGTACACATATTAACTGGCATACTGAAACATCCCAACAGTGAATAGCAGAGTCTTTAGAGAGTGGCCTGCCCTGACAATATGTCGTCTGCTTATTAACTCCTTGTGCAACATTGCATAAGCAATTTGAATATTTAAAATACATATACATGTAACTCAAGGCCATTTTGTTCCTATGTTTAGTGCCCTACTACAGAATATGAACATGCTGTCACTACCTCACACTCAGCATGTTTCTGCTGAAATAGATGCTTTAAAAGGTGCATCGTGATAGGAGTGTAGTTATACCAAGACATCATCTTTGACGATGGTCATCTGCTTCCCCATTTGATTCTTTTTTGAAGTAGGTACAATTTTAAAGCAAATCGAACCTGAATCCTGACCACAAAATATTGAATGATCAGATCATTGTTTCCTGCCTAAGTTCTTGAATAACTTATTGTGCTTCTTTTCTTCCACGTAGCATGCACCACTGGAATATGTTAAAATACCAGTTCCTATATTTATAACTTCTTGAAGTCATAGACTGACAGATTAGTGATGGAATAAAGGCTGATAGAGAGATTAGACTGGATTGTTGTCATCTCCAAAACCCTGTTGCAATTGTAATGACAGTAAGCATCTTCCAAATGGGATGTTTAACAGGAAATGACAGCATGATGATATCATGTCACATCTATGTTAACAGCATGAACGAGGTTCCACTCGTGGGGTCCAGTCTGAAAGCAATTGCTGGCAGACTCCAGCTGATGCTCTCGTCCACAACACCTTTGTGCTGCTGCAGGGAGTCGCCGATCGGTCAGAAAGAGGCCGACGGGCAGGAAGCTGCCCCATTTATTGTGAATTGTGAGTAAGTGATGACTGAACAATCGTCACTTTAAGAGCTGCATGCAGGAGCAGTACAGGTTACTCTGAGGGCAGAGGAAATACCGGGGTTGTAACACAACCACCACCCAGACACACAAAGCCAGCTTTTCATAGATCCACTGGCATCCTTCAGAGCTTGTAATTGTCATAGGCAAAATTCATTAGCTGGAGCCTTATGGAGACTTTGGTAATCCAAAATTTCCAGGGAGTCTGATGTGTTGGGGAACAAAGCGTCAATCACACTTACTTGTGGCTTTTGACCAAATGTAATGAAGTATATATATATTGTACCTCTATTATCATTTGAACTGTGTGCCATCAGCACTGAGATTTTGTTTGATATGCCTCTCAGCTCCACCTGGGACACTGGAATTGATGCCCTTGTTTTGAGTCATTTATCAGGATGTGTTATTGGTGTGTGTGCTGTGGCTGCTAGCTTACCTGTTACTAGCAAAGATTCATTATTGCTATGGTGCCAATCACTTTTTATAACCCACAGTAAGTATGGCTTTATTCATGTTTTCTACATGCACAGGGACCACATGACACTTACGATGTGAAGTTACATAAGGGGCCTCAACACACAGCTTTGTGATGAACGTCAAACGTGGCTAAAATTTAAGCGCGTAAAATACAGTTAATAAATATATAACAATTTTTGAAGTCATACTGTAAGTTAAAAACTGCTTCAGGATATAAACTGTAAGATATGAACTGAGATCCATAATCTTGAGGGTCAGGCAGTGTCCTTTATTTCAGTAAAATATCTAAATAAATATGCTTAACTTAGTATAACATGTATAATATTAACAAAATTTTAATTTTAATTATCAGATTAGACCACTTTCTATATAACTGAAGTGTAAAATTAGTGTATTTGTTGTGCATCATCTTATGAAGTCCATGCAGCATTATCAGTAAATTTTACCTGCTACTTTCTGTCAAATTAAGTTTGAAAACCACCCTAAGGAGATGTGGTAGCTCCTCAATCTACTTGCAAGAATGCACAGTTAACAATCTTTTTGATACAGTAACAGATGTGCACTGTTTTTTGCATGCAGTCTTTGTCTGAGTTGCAGGTTTCACCCAACACTTCCCCAGTGGCGCTGTAGGCATCTTGCGTTTCTTCTCATTTTCATTGTGTTGAAATAACTCTTGGCTGCTTTGGTTGCACATTAGGTCACGCCATTATGGGACATTGGCAGCCACCTAGGATGACATCTTCTGAGGGAGCGCTAATGGGGGAGGTGCTGAGGGGAGGGCAGCGGGGGAAACTCCACATGGGCACTGGTCATATAAATGAGTTTGGTGCAGGAAGTGATGGAGGTAATGCAGAGACAGGAAGCAAAAGTGTGTTAAGAGTGCTGGCCTACCAGCGAAGCTAAGGGCTCACCCACACAAGCCAGGCCTGCCGATCAGACCGATGATCACTTCACACAACATGTGCCGTTGTGCAATGATTATCCTGTGGACTTGGCTTCACAGCACCATTCCCAACTCCTACTGAGCTAGTAGGACCTGTTTGGGTGGGAATGTAGAATTTGGTAAGGGGTGGAGGAGTGAGTGAGTTTTTGTTAATGGTTGGACACACAACACGTGACATACCACTGTTCTTTTTACTGAGGGAGCTTACTGCCATCGTAACAGTGACTGCTGTTTACATACCACCTCATGCTAACACTAAGCCAAGTGCATACTCAGAGAGAGCTGTGATTGTGGCAGGAGATTTCAATCTGCAGTACGGAAGCCACCTTGTAACTGCAGGATAGCATTGGGAACACTGACTGGGATGTGTTTGGTAAAGGAGCAGATCTGTCTTAGCCTACATGAACCACCAAAACCATCAAGGCGTTTCCAAACCAGGAGCCATGGTAGGACAGCAAAGTATGATCTATAGTATGTGATGCTGCCTTTAAGGCAGGGACCATATTACTCTACAGAAGCTGTCTTAGAGGACTGATGAGGCAGCAGAGAAGCCTATGATAAGGTACAAAAAGCACAATGAGGGGCATTTTGAAAATGACAATCCCTGCAGTATGTGCAAAAGTATTAAAACCATGGCAGACTACAAGAACAGGATCCCACAGATCAACAACAATGTCCCACTCCGCGAGTCTTCAGCTGCTTTTACAACCAAAATAAGGCAGTTGGAGCTCACTCAGGCAAGAGCAAGTACGTGTCCTACTGCACCACCAGGTTAGATCCACTCCGATGAATATAGGTACCAAAAAGTACAGTAGCAGGGCCAGCCTGGGTTTCAGGCTGCACACGGAAAGTTTTTGCAGATGAGCTGACAGCTGTGTTTACCAGTATTTTCAGTCCCTCCTTAAAACAAGCAGCCTTTGTGTAAATACATTGCATGGCTCATGGATTCCGGATTTTCTCACTTGTAGACCACAAGCTTTTGGAAATCGGAAATCATTCCTCCTTATCACCCATACTCAACACAGGCACACCCCACAGTTGTGTGCTCAGTTCTGCCCACTTCACTCTATTCACCCATGATGGCACCCCCACCCTCTCCTCTAACACTGTCAAAAAGTTCACTGAAGACACCACTATAGTGGGACTCATGTCTGACAACGAGGAGACATACTCACGGCCAGATCCAGGCACAGGCAAAATAGACAACTGCCTAGTATAGAATATGCAGTTAACTAGGACCCCTGAATTACCTTTGTTGCAGAGGAAGTGAAATGATCATCAGTTATCTTTGTAGGAGGGGCATCACAAAAACAGCTTCGTCTAGGGCCCCTTAAAAGGTAGAGCCGGCCCCAGATGTACTGCGGGGAGGTCCAACATGTGGTTGATCTGGTTCTGAACCTGAACACCACTAAAAACAAGAGATCATAGTGGACTTCAGGAGATTCAGGAAGACCTCCTATTCCCCTTTCCGTTTAAATGGCAAAGGGGTGGAGAGGTTCAACAACAGCAACCACCAGGGAGTTCACATAACAGACGGACTGTCATGCTCGCACTTTGTGAAGAAAGCTTAACCAAGGCTCCTCTTCTTAAGGAAACTCAAACAAGCCCTCCTGGTAAACTTTTATTGCAGCACCACAGAGAGCATCTCTTCCACTGTGCCATGGTGTGGTACGCCAGCTATACCTCTGAAAACAGAGAGGACCTGCCCCAGGTGCTAAAAACTGCTAAGAGAATCATAGGAAATGAGCTTCCGAATTTGGACACAGGGTCTACTAGCCACCTGCACAAGAAGGCTCCCATCATCAAGGACCCAATGCACCCGGGACACAGTCTCTTTGACGCCTTGCCATCAGTGAAGAGATACAGAGCTGGTTTCATGCACTACCAGACTGAGGAACGACTTCATCCCCATGGCTGTATTTTCCATTTCCTCACCCCCTGTAGCTACTGAGGACTGAGGACTGCAATGTACATTCCAGCCAGCATCTCCCATCCATTCCCCACTGCTGCTAATACACCTCAACACTCTTACAGCAATGTATAAACAATACACTGCATAGTATCACTGTAGCAACAATACTTTAACCCCAATCCACTTTGTCTTTTGACCATGCTGTTTTTACTTATTTACCTTTGAGTGCTTTTTTATGTATGTCAGAAATATTTCTGTCTTGTTTATATGTATATTTGTCTTTGTACCTACTGTTGCTTTTGTTACATACAATTTTGTTATATTATTATGATACAATGAAGTTGGTATCATCCTGTGTTGTATTGTCTATGCTTGGATTGGATTCTGGATTGTGTTTTAAGGGACTTTCTTCAAAAGTCTTCTTTGGTCATCTGCTGCAGGAGTTCTCCATGGTCAGTCATGTTCCAAGAAGGTTTTTCTGTCTTGCAGTTTTTAGTTCCACATGTATTGACACTTCTTTCATTTTATGTTGTGTTAGAAAGTTTGCAAACCCTACATGCAGGACTATTCCCTGGCTGTGTTCTACTGGCTTGGAACAAAGTCTTGGTATCAACTACTTATGGCTGGGAAAAAAAACTAGTTGAATATTCCTAATAATGCATCCATGGTTCATAGTCACTGCAGTTCAGTGCAGGGCTGCGTGGATGAGGCAGCAAAGGACATGAGGCAGGAGCAGAGGTGACAGTCCATCTCAGGCCATGTTTTCAGGGCAATTTAATGGCACTGATACACCTTGCTGCATTTTTTCGTACTGAAAACCTTTTGTTCTCCAGTCAGTTCTAATCCATAATGAGGACAGTCACTAGAACCTATACTTAAAAATGTCCCATAACAGCCTATATATGTCCAGCCCCACATGTATTCCCACAGTACATTTACAGTACATATGCAGCCTACCAATTTCTTCATTTGACTTTTGCACCACCTGTCACTTCACTGCAAATTGCAGACTATTTATGATTATGATTGTTGTATAAAGTTTTAACTTTTTTTATATATTCATGTCTTCTGTTGACACAGTACTTAGGCAAGAAAGCATTTCACTTGTACTGAGTATATGACCAATAATGCTTCATTAATATTTATTATGCTATAAGGTTTTGTTATATTCTCTTATATATATTTATAAAATGTTTAAAAATACAGCACTTTTGTCTCTCAAAATAATGTCTTCTTCCAATGAATATATAAATTTGGAAGAAATGTACATATACTTCAAAAATAATGACGATTAGATTACATAGATAATAAATAAAATGGACAAATGCAGCAGGAGGCTTTCAGGTTCAGTGTTTCTAAGACATCAGGACACAGAAATAAGGTGAAGCAGGAGACACTGGGAAGGTGCAGAAACCAGAGATAAAGGGCAGAAGCCACATTCTAATGCCAGAGGTGACCATTAGTTTATCTAACAGTTTCTCATGAATCAAAGGATGACATCGAGTAGCCTTCAAAAGGATTGGGACATGTTAAGTGCAGTTGTGAGGTACATTGCTGGGATGGGTTGTATCAGGCTTATAAAAGCAGAACTCAGGTACCATAAAGCAAGGAAGAAGCCCTGTATTAATGAGAAACAGAGAATAATCAGGCTGCAGTTTGCAAAAAAATATATATTATTCGCAGACGCACACCTATAAATTGAGAAATGAGTGAAACAAAAAATTGTGCTGTGGTCTCTTATTTTTTTCCAGGGCTGTATAGCTAGAACAGAATAATATAAAATATTTATCATTTTGATCATATGGAGAAAGTTCTATAGTACAGGGTGATTAATAACTGCTTCATATATAAAAATTCCCTGAATTTTCAGGCATCTTGTTTTACTTTTTTCTGTTATTACACATACTCGGTGATTGCTGGAAATTTGGGTTATCAGAGCACTTTATTACCAGTAACCACCTCTCATGCCCTTGTTATACCCTGGAGTGTGACACCTTCTGATTGAAATGCTACTTAAAATTGCTGACAGTGCTGTATCTCCTTTGAAGGTCCTTGAGTGTGGTGAAATTTTGTCGTATGACACATTGTCATTGAGAACATACTTGTATGTGCACAAATGATTCAAGCAAGTACAGCTGCCTTATAAGAAACAGCTGTGAAGCCAAATGTCAGATTCCTTTCAGTTCCTAAAATGGCAGGCTATCAACCAAATGTGCAGTCATTTCATATTAGTTTATCCCACATGGATGAAAAGATTCTTGGGTTAAAGCTGATATTCTACACTTTAATCCCATAAGCAATGTGCCATTTCACACGTGTTGGAATACAGAGCCAAAGCAACAAAGACACCTGGTGTCACCTCTGTGAGAAACAATGACTTCACCCAAATGCTTGCTGTGGATGTTTTATTGATAGTTCCCACACTCTGGCTTTGAGGAATTTTGTCCCATTTCTTCTTCCAGAACTGCTTCAATTTAGTAATGTTGACGATAATTCTTGTGAGCTCTCTGTTTCAGCTCCTGTCACAACAATTCGAATGGAGTAAAGTCTGAACATTGACTTGGCTATACAAATTCAATGCTCCTTAGGTAGACTGATGTGTGTATTTACGGGAGTCATCTTGCTGCAAGATCCCCCTTCTCTTCATTAACAATTAAGTCCTGCAGAAGTTCTATTCTTGACTGATCTGTTTCCGAAACATTCTTCCAGTAGTCTTCATCATCAGCAAATCTTAAATGGTTTTCATCTTGGAGGGTAGTAGCTTCCTTCCTTATTGTCTCCCCATGCGTATTGTTATTATCAGTATTTGAGTGCTGGTGGACTTCTGATCACTGATATGAGTGATCCTCAGATGTTCACCTGTGGTTGTCTCCGAGTATTATGCGGCTAGCTCTTGGAGTAATTTTGATTGAATGACCACTCGTGGGGAGAGTGACAGTGGACTTGAATTTTCTCCATTTGTACGCTATCTGACAGTGGACTGGTAATGAAGGTCAATGTTTTTAGAAATTGTTTTGTAGCCTTTTCCAGCTTCCAAGGCCCTGAGGAATCTACTTTGATCAAGGCGTAGAGTGAGATCCATCCTACTGATTGACACTTCTGACTCTAGATGAACTGATAATTGTGGAGGTTCACATATTTTTTTCTGGCAAAGCGATTTAATGTAAATTAATGAAAATGTATGTGTCATTTTATTTGGTTCTCCTTATTTTTATGACTCAGGTAATGATCTGATCATATTTTAGGTCAAATTTATGCAAACGTTCCAAAAATTCTAAAAGGTTCACAAATTTTCTAATACCACTGCATGTTTATTCAGTGTCTATATGCAGGTATGTTAATTTTTCAAGACTGTATCTTGTGAGAAGATTAAAAAGGAGCGAAGATGGCATTGAAGATTCATGATGACAACGAATGATTAATATTGCCCCCCCCCACCCAATCCATGATATGAAAATACACTGCAAGAGTAATTATTCAAACAGTGTGCAGTGTTTAGAGTACCCAGAGGTTCAGAGTCTTACTCAGTTTGGAATCCTCAGTCTAAATGTAGTCTCTCTTCATTCATTAATGTTACCTCTCAGACCGGAGATAATACTATAAAATTTTACTTGGCATCATTCCTGACCCCATTACAAGTTCTGATTTTGCCACAGTGCTGTAAACAGTAGTGTCTTCAAGAGTATTTGTGAGCTGTGTTCTCTATTGCTTTTCTACAACACATACATACTGTTCATAGGGTATACCAAATTGCAGCACTTATCATAGTGATTCAAGGCTCATAACCTGCCATTGCTGGATCAAATTCCAGAGGGCAGATTCTGTTGTATTTTTGATCAAGGTACTTAAGTTTCCAGCTGATTATATGGGTGGGATTGGTCAGTTTGCATAAAAGCATCATCCAAAAATGAAAACTTACTCAGATATGAAAAAAATAATAATTTTAAATTACACATTTTCATCACAATTGCAATTTCCAGCATTAATGTTTCTAAGCTTTAGTAATGCACACTGTTATCATGCTTAGTCCCATGTGCAGACAACAAAATAGTAAAGCATGCTAATAGAAGGTTAGCCTACATAAAGAATAGACCTTTACAATAAGTTATCATATTTTGCATTTAACAGCAATTACGTCTTCTTAAAATATTAAGAACATGTGTGCAAAGTCTAAAGTTGTTGTAAAGTTGAATTTATATTATAAATTACAAAAATTAAATTTATTTGAATTTATGAATTCTAGAAATTATATAGATTAATATAATGGCCAGAGTTATAATCTGTAAAAGTTTAGCAAATACAAAACAGGGAACATCTTACACCTTATTTTCAGATAGACACACAGATTACCTCTTAATTGCTTTGTGTTTTTGGATTTCATGTACAAAATTCTAATTATTTTTCATATTCTGTTCTACTAAGTAAACAAAAGCATCATATGAATTAGAATTCTGTAGAAAGTGTATATTTGTAACAAATCAAAAAAAAGTTTGCAATTCATGCTATAGTAGCATTTAAATCAAATTTCTTGTACAAAATGCTTTACAATAGTATGCTAAATAACAGATTAAAGTTCTCTCTCAACCACAATTGCCAGTGGTTGCAGAATTACGCCTATGCGTGGAAGGTTGCTTCTATTTAATTAGTTCTTTCTTTTGGAAGCATCTAGTCATATTATCCAATATAAAAATGTGAATTATCAACGTCAAACACGATTTAGTTATCTTAATATTATTATCCATTTAATTAGAATGAATAGACCTTTAACTTTAAGACTTCCTGCGGTCTTTGGGTACCGGATAACACCTACAAATTGAAATTGTGCTTCCTTAAGATTCTCCACAGTAGATGCAAATCAAAGAACCCTACTAGTTAACAGTTAAGTTAACTATGTTTAAGGAAATCATTAAAGTTTTTTTTAACTAAATTGGAGATTCACGAAATGAGCCCACGTATTTAAACATCTTAAATGTTTGCAGTGCCGCATATCTTTTTTGTTGTTGTAAAAGTGCTGGTTTTGTGATTATTGATGTTTCCTGGCAGTGGTCATTAAATGGTGTCAGCAACAGCTATATTTTCTTAATAAACTGATGTTACATAAAATGATCTTTGTATCTCCATTAAACAAAACTATTCTGTTAAAGCAAAATTAAATCGCTTTATTTAATACACAGCCAGGGAGATGTAAACTTTTAAGGCATTCTGTACCAGAGTAGTTTTAAATATTATAAGAGGTCTGACTTGATTTATTCCGTTAATGCAAATACGGCTCCGGCTTCGTTTCCTACCCCCGGTGCCTCTTTGTTCGTTTGAACTGACTTCACTTTCACTTGAATGAATACAGTTACGGGCCGTTGTCCCCTTTCATCGCAATTTGTAAAGTTCATTAATGCCCCTGCTGAATAATGACCCACTAACACGGCCCCATTCTTAATCTATTCAAGAAGGTAAACTTAAATGGTTACTATCAGTGTCTGAAGTTCCTCTTATATCGACTCAGCTGGAAGATGACGCCGCTGAATCGAACGTTTAGAAAAACACATGTATGCAAACAGAGCTTGATCACAATGTCTTCGACAATCAACAGGAATGTATGATTTATTTCTTATTGATGGACGATACAGAGGGCTACACGGCCCTTTATTCCGTCGTACTGTATGTAGAGCAAACTAAATTAAGCAAAATAAACGTCTTAAAATCAACCATAATTTTGTTTACCAGAATGTAAATAAAACTCTTGATACGAGAGCTACTTTATGAAATATTTAATAAATACCAGTTAAAAAACAAACAAACAATAAGTAAATAAATAGAACTCCCGGATGTGTATACATGTGACAGTGTGGATATGTATGTCTCTAGGTTTTGCATACGGTTAAAACTGTTAAAAACAATATTGTGAAGTAAGTACGGCTACATCCGCAGCTTAAACTGAACTCCTTGTTTAGGGAACTGAAATACTCCACAGGTCGCAGGACAGTTTGTGAAGTTCACGTCCTTTTTGTCTGGCGTCATTAGTGCATCACTGAAGTGCTCTCTCCTAAAAAGGAACAAAACAACAATTATTTATGAAAACAACATAGCATGAATAAAATTTAATGAGCATATTCTGGTGAAGAGATGCATGTAGGCCCATACATGATTCAATTCTTGACCCGAGGCTACCTTGTTATCACAAAGGTTACAAATTGTGGTTGAATTTATGTAATTGTCAGTAATGATGGGCAAGTTAAAAGTAACAGATAATGAAAAATCAGTGTTGCCGTGTAGTTCATATGATTATGTGTTTTTCATGGAAAAATATCAATGACACAATTTAATAAAATATGGTTCTTTCTGAAGCTATGTTTTGATGATATATTCCTAGTTATCCCTTGCTAATAATAAAATAATAAAATATTTTTCCTTTATTTCCATTATTTCTTAGGAATCCTGTATGTTATTCACTACATATGAGTGTATATAGTCGTAGTACTTGGACTTCACAGTATACAGTACATCAGTTCTGAAAGATGCTTAAAGTAGGACACGTATTGCTGTAAATGGTGCATGTGTATTATGCAGACGTCTTGGTTATATATGAATAAATGTTGCATTATGTCCCTACAGGAGGTCTGAAGTAAAGAGCTCACCTTCCTCACCTCTTCATCACTGGTCGGAAAGCAGTGGTTGGGTCTTCCTGAGCCAATAGGCAAGTCTGGTGCAATTCCGGTAGCACAGCCTCAGTTGAACCTCCACAAGAAAAACCTAAAACATATTCATCATTTAGCTAGTCCATTAGTGCAGTGCGGGTTCAGAACCTGTTTGATAAGATTGTTTTTGATTAGTGACATGCAGTCAGTGCTGTCTTATGACCTTAAAGATAACATACAACATACTCTTAAACATATATGTATAAAGTAAATATTTTCAGATAACAGTAATGCTGTTAAATGATCCAATAAGTAGGTTAAGGAAGACAACTCAAGAAAAGTTTTGCAGAGACAGACTTCTGGGACTCCGAGAGACTTGAAATGTTTGAAGTGAGCAGAAAGACGTACCTTCAGCGGATACAAAGTGGTCAGAGAGCATGGGGTAGGAAGCGCAGTGCAGCTGTGGGGGTTTCTGGTTGAAGGCAGTGCCGTGGCCTTTTTTGTGTGACTGTGGATTTGGCAACTCCTGCTGACCCTTAAGTTCGGCACACTGGCCTCCTCTGGTTACTGGGACCATGGCTGGTTGTGGTGAGCAGCTGACTGCCACGCTGCTGGTCCTCAGCTCCTTGCTGGGGTGAAGGCTTCGGAGGGTGCCGCTGGCAGCCGTGTGAGCCAGCGACCAGATTCTGGGTTTTTCCGACGTCTGGAAATGCGGCGGGTCTGTGGAGATGGATCCAACTCCTGCCGGAAGCTTGACCTCCACGGACCTCATGAAGTCTGCTGCAGTCATGTGTTTTTCACTACATGCAAACATGCTAAGGTGGCTGGGAAGACCAAGCATGCCACTACAGTCCCTCACTGGTGGCTCCCTGGCGACAGCGTGCTGCAGGCCCCGCTCTTCGTCTGAGGCCTGGCAGTCATCATCTCCCTTACCACATCCCTCATCATCCACATCACTTAGTGGAAGCTCCTTGTCCTTCGAGTCTTTTGAAGCTGCATGATGAAAAAAACATAAAAGTTTAAAAGAAGACGTGCAACAGAAAGGTTCAAATGCTAGGTGTTTTGCTCTGTTTTTCATGCCACACAGCTGATGCAGTGTTTAAATATTTATAATTAATAAAATCAGATTATACCTTCGTCAGCACAGTTGTTGCCAATCTTCTGCACACCGTCTTTCCCAGCATCCCCTGCTTTATTCTTAGCCAACCAGGTCATCTTGTTCTCCTTCTTTAGCCTTCTCCTGGCGTTGGCGAACCAGGTGGACACTTGAGTCAGGGTCATTTTGGTGATGATGGCAAGCATGATTTTCTCGCTCTTTGTGGGGTATGGGTTTTTGTGGTGCTCGTTAAGCCAGGCCTTGAGGGTGCTGGTCGTCTCCCGTGTGGCATTCTTTCTCCGAGCCGACCCATTAAAATCAACAGCCCCGTACCTGCAAACAGGAGTAAGAAACCCATTCCTTCATGAAGTCCTAACTTTAACCGCCGCACCTGCATTCTGAAGCACGCCGAGCCATAATCTATATACAAGACCTGGAGTATCTTGATTTTTGGCATACCAGTGGCAAGATTTTATTTTAGTTGCACTCTTATTTTTTAGGTTTATGAATATTAAAGAAAATATCTGAGTTGAAGAGTTCAAGAATATGTTACCTGTCATACTGGTACTGCCCGAGCATGGGATCATAGGGGTAGTAGGCACCTGGCTGGGAGATCCTGTTGTGCAAACTGCCAGCACTGTCCTTGATATCGTACTGAGAGTTCTGAAACAGGACACGTGGATGAACGTGATTTCAGCATTGGTCTGTAGGTTTCCTTTCAGTGTTTTACACTGGAATGCTGGAAAGGTGTCCTTATCTCTTGGTTGCACGTATTGAATGTATTAAATCTCTTTTGAATTAAGGGTTGGCTTTCAGGTTTTTCGAGAGGCACACTCTATGCATATGCTTAATATTCCCCGCAAATATTAACTTACTTGTCACTTATCCCTGTAAATGTCCATTTATATAATCAAATAAAACATAGTCAATAAGAAAACATAATACGTGATTAATTTTGATAGTCAACTTTTTTAATTTCGCAGAAAACCATTAATAATCTATACTGTCTATTTACGCCGCATGAAGTGACATAAATGCATCTTAATTTTGATACAAGACATCGATCTTCCTTTGCGCATTACCTATGAACACTAGGATATCAGTTATCGTTTAGCGTTTATCAGATTAATCTCGGTACGCACCAGTGGAGAATAGAAAGCGGAAGGGTCGGCGCTGTACTGGAGGTAGTTTGCATAGCTCTGGCTGGCAGTAGCTGAGGCTGCGTAGGGAGAGCTGTACATGCCGAGAGCCGCGTTCAGCTCTGTCCGTGTGCCGGCCAACATGCGCTTCCCGTAAGGCGGGTGACAGAACGCGGCGGCTGTCTCGGAAGCACCGGAGCCATCAGACACCGACCTGGAAATCGAATCGCAGCAAGTCGTACTGGGGTTTGCCGACACGAAAAACTGCATGAAGAGAATTTTAAATAGAAATGTAATTTTTTCAGACTACCAGCTCTGCAGTCTCCATACTATATATATTTACTTCAGCGAACATTTAAGGTACAGGTGATTAAATTAAGCAGTTCGACAATTAATACAAATAATATTTTTACAGCATGTCAAAACACAAGACATGGGTATACTGCAGTTTTGTTATATATTTCGCTATTGCACATGAAAGTGAATCTAAGCTTCTTTTAGAATTATCTATAAGAAAATATCTGTGATGTACGTGTAACTGAAGTCGGCAAGTTTCACGGTAACTCCTGGGTTGTCACTTTCGACATATCTGAAGATACGTTATCTGGCTTCATAATTCAGTTACCACTGGTAAACCTATGCATGCATAGTTTGTCTTCAAAAATATATCAAATGTAGTCAACTGAATTATAGTAAGAGTGTCTAAACATACCCAGGAAGCAAAACAGTAAGAAACATTTTATGTTATGGGACATCGTTAGTGAAATGTACTTTTCTAATATCCTTTAAAAAGTAAATCTCATAGAAATTCGGCAATAAAATATCAAATGTGAATAACTTGTAAACGTAAATAAAACAGAATCGTTCTGCTGCACGTTACACTTTAATGTAGATTTACGGTCTTACCTGTGAAGTTGCGTTGTAAGGATATCCAAACTGTGAAAAAGACATAGCTTCGCGTGCTTCGACTTTTACCATCCGTAATAAATTCACCGCGATCAGTTGCAATAAAAAAAATCTCAAATGCACATTCTGCCAGACATTTCCACGTACGGCCTTTCGTTCAATTATAGATGACTTTATGAAAGATGTGCTGAGAAGACTTATGCTTTTAAATCATCAACGGGTTCGCGGTGGAGAGTTAACGCAATAAAACTGCATCAAGCACAATCTGCATAATTGTGGATTACTATAAGAGGTCGAAAAGTACTGTAAGAGAAGAGTTGAGAGAAATGGACTCTGCTTTTGCTATTATTTGTGGCTCTGTAGTTCTTTAGCATTCATCCATGCAAGAGTATCAGTGTGACGTCATGGTAATCCTGGAGCGGCAGGACCAGCAAGAGTAAAATAATGTTTTTGCCAATCACGTCTAACACCACGGCTGAGGTGTACATTAAAAACTCCACTTCTTTTTTTTTTCTCCTCAAAATGATGTACTCAGACTGATGTTACTCTTGCTTAAATAATCAGAAAACCTGTGTGTGATGTTCCCTATAGTGTAAGGATTGTTTGTGATTTAAAAATAATTAAGGACACTCATACACCTAAGCCTATACATTATTTGATGATGTTACCAGAAAGTTCTTCACTGTTTCCTATAGCATACCACGGCAGTTCGTCCACATGTAAAACTGCAATGCGTGAGTCCAGATGGTGCAGCGTGAGCAGAAACGCAGTTGTACTGTTTTGTGTCCGTTTAGGGGTGGCGCAATAAGAGGGTACATTGGATCCAGGGTAATCCTTTAAATATGCTAGTCTGTACTTTGACCTGGTTTAAGGCCAGTGGTGCAGAGCAAAATTTATGGTAGGCCTACTGCTAATAATGTCAGTTTTTGTGAGGTTAATGCAGGGAAACAACTGAAGCAGGCTGCATCTGAAGTGGTTGACAGGTAAATTAAGGAATAATTGTTGTCTTTAGACCACTGTGGATGATACACAATTACATCATGGAACTACATTTTAAATTACAGTTTTAGATATCTGTTTATGGGGCTCCGAATGTTTCTTGAAATTACAAGAACAGGGATTAGAGTATTTATTTAGTATGACTAAGAAATTTAGCAGAAAGTATTGAGGCCGTTTGATCAACCAATCATGTAATCTCTGTAACATTAGAGAGAAAGCAAGATCGAATTAAAGAGTGAGTAGGTAAAGGTCAATTTTCTCAACTGATCCAGATGATAAAGCATTTAATCTGTGGGCTCTGTCCAGGAACACAGCACATATTAGAATGGTTTAAATGAGCATGTGTGGTCATTTTTTGGAAATTTGGAAATGTATATTCTGGATAAATGCATGTAGGCAAATGGCAAATTCAGTATGAAAAACAATGAATGTAAGACAGACTTTATATGTTGTTACTGTTTTCTGGTGACTGAATGTATGTTGGGGGTCGCAGGTAGTATGAAAGTGCTGCTACAGCATCTATCTCTCTTATGCAATGTTTTTGAAGCATCTTAATCCCCCATTGCTGGATTTTGGCCACGCAAGAGCAATACTGTTCCAAATGTTCTGCTGTCTCTTTGCCTGGGTCAGGCAGCAACACAATAGCCTCAGAATCTGTCTGTCATTTCAGGCTCTCACTTTGAGTGGCGCCAGAGAGCTGTGAGACCAGATTAAATGCATTTCCCAGAAAAGAGAATAACTGTAAGCACTTGCCATTCACTGAAGGGCTTTTATTCTGAATTCAGAGAAACATGAGTCATTCAGGACTTTTCCACAAGTGTGTTGACAAGAATTTCGCGTTAGGCTGGTCATTTTGAAAGCAAAGATGAGTTGATGCATTCGGTTAGTAAATGATACAAGTCAAAGGTGATGATAATTTTTACCGTGTGGCTTATTAAAAGATGTACATCAACAAAGCGTGTCATCAGACTTATGTTTTGACATATGTGTTTGGGCACAAATCCCTGAAATTGTATTAACCTTTTATGAGGGAGTATTTTGGGAACAACATGTATTTGCATTTAATAATGGAGCCTTTGAATGGGCTTACATGCCTCATGTTTTTCTGTTGCTTTTCATAGCTTGCAGATGATCAAATGCATTACCAAGTCCAGAAATCCACTTTTAAGTATGACAGTGTCAGTATATTTCTTTCTGCTAGATCATGCGTGGCCAAACAAATGCAACTTGGCAACATGATTCATTGTAAATCTCTATGACTTCTAGTCATTATGACATTTTAACCGACTTATTGCCATTCTTTCAGTAAGGTGTCCTGCTCATATTTCATTTTTTTTCCCACAAGTCTTCGGTTCTGTATCATTTTCGGCTGACTGCAAAGTCTTCGCAGGTGCTGTGAAGCAGAGGGTGTCTGACGAGTGCTGCAGCCAGCACTGCTGGCAATCTTCAAACCTTATAGCTCTTACAGGTCAGAAGTTTTTACATATGATAAATAGTGGCAGCTCTAATCATTGTTTTCTATGTCTTTGAAATTCTCTAATTCCACATATACAAAATTTCTACCTGATAATGATCAATATACTTAATGTTGGCTAATCACCAAAATGTAATTGCTGCGTTATTTGTGATATACTGCTACTGTCTGAGACACCAGGATGGTTCAATTTTAGCAGTCATTTAGCCCATTTTTAGGCTGCAAAGTAAATTTTATTATGAGACTCATTCCAGAAGGGTTTAATAATCTATAATACTCTAGAGTTTTGGCACTTTATGAATTCACTATAAAAACGTGGATTTTTTTTTCTCTGAATGCCTTGCTCTGTTTTTTTTGCATATGATGGTGAAAAATAAATTAAAATAGAAATGGCAGTCACTCAGTATTAAGCGAGGTTCCTCTCAGCCCTTATGGTTACTGTTTCTCAAGAAACCAGCAGTCAGTCGTTTGTTTAATATTCACACAGCAGTGCCAAATTCAATTTATGCAATGCATTTTTATCGTGACTTAATACATTTCACAAAGGTTTGGGTTTTTTCCCATAAAATAGATCTGGTTTTTATGAAATAATAAAACAAAGACAAGAGGGAAGACAAATAACCTGTAAAATCTTGATGAACAATCTCATTAATGTGGATTGATATATTTCAATGAATCTCACGTACTGATTCAGAAATATTACTGAGGTTTCATTCTAGGAGATGTAATACTAGAGAGGATTTAGCTCAGTGTTAAATTATCAGAAATTGAAAGAAAGTAATAAATATTCTAATGAAAACTCACTTAATACCTGGATTATTATGACTCTGGTCACACAGATCCTCAATTAAATCTAATACAAACTTCTATAAGCTTGTGAATAAATTGGTCACAATGTGCCTTCTCAGTAGGAAATGAAAGAAATAAAAATGTCAGCTTTTATTATCTGGTTATGCTTTCATTCAATAATGTGCATATGCAGCATTATAAGTAAGAAGAGCGGTAATATTGGACAGGAGGTTCTAAGAACATGTATTATTATTTGTTGGTTGTACAGCCCTGGACCTGAAATAACATTTAGAATTAATGGTATTCAGGGCCATTTTGGGGTCTTTATATGGAAGATTTTGGTGCATTGGGATTTTAAAACAATTTCAAATCGACAGACATGCTGATATTAACTGGCCACAACTTAAACATCTTTTGTGAGAACTAACAGTTTGAAGCCACCTAAAGTCAAAGTGCTTCCCTTCTCTTGTTGTGCTTATTTAGTTCCTGCAAATCTCCACATTTTCTTCAGAACTTCCACCACAACGTGTGTATCATCCTACACTTTTCAGCAATGCAGCAATTTAGTACCATCTTAGCCTTGGTGTTATGATATGAAGCAAACGTCTACTGAAATCAATGGGCAGTGGGGAGCCTGTATTCTCAGAATGAGTCTGCGGCCACCCATCTGGCCCTTGTTGACAGTGGCTGTGTAAAAGCGGTGCCAATACAAACAGCTTGGACCGATGTTTGTTTGTACGGATTGCTTTCTGGGTCTTCAGGAGGGTTTTTGGAGAGTATCTGAGCCAATGGAGGAGAAACAGTACCCAACATGACAGCACTGTTATATTCAACAGTATGCTGGACAGTCAGCTTTTTTGCCCAAATTCCCATCCAGCTTGAGCAATTACAGTTGAGTACAGTGGGTTTGATATAACAATTCAAAGCGCGTTTCCCAAAACTCAACAAAATTGCTTCAAAAACATCCATCTTTCAACCGCTTTTCCTGGGCTTCAAAAACAAAAAACAAATATGCATAAAGGAAAAACACAGACAACAAGGTCTTCAGCATTGTGTGTATTTCTTTGTAACCTTTTTGGATACCAAAGTATGGAAATGACAGAACAGTCATTCTGATATCCTCACATTTGTCCCCCATGTAGCTGAGCATGTTTGTAGTCACTGTTTGTAATCTGACACACTTTAGAACAGTGACCTGGTTGCTGAAAATAAAATATGCAATAGATAGATGCAATGGCCTGTTATCTATGTCGCATATCTTATTAAGGTTTGCAGAAGACTGTCGCCGTAGATTGTCCTATAAAGTAAAGCAAAGGTAGAACAGGTAAAACATTGATGATAGCTGCATAATTCATAGTCACACCCAGACTCATTTCCTTTTGCTGGCTGTCTCCAAACACAACCTAAATGGCTCAAAATGTATGGTGGGTATGTTTGCCTTAATTTTCCACAGCCTCCTACTCCCTGTCAAAACCTTCCTTTTAATGGTGTTTTATTGTCATTTTTGTGATGAAATGCTCAAGTTCCCTTCCTTGTTCTTGGTTAGGCATGTGTAGTCAGGGGGGGGGGGCTGCAGTAAATGAGCACCTGCTAATTTATATCCAGCCTATTTAATGTGAACTTGTACATGAGTTTTAAATGTACCGAGTGTGCATTTTCTAACCTTTGAGTACTTGCCCCTTCAAAGGGGCCAGTGGCTCTTGACGATCATTGTTGTTTAAGGCTCATTCTTGCCTAATGCATTCACTCTCCCGCTGTTGAAGATGCTGAGTGACTGACCTTGCAGAGGAGCCACAGTAACTGAAGTCTGTGAGGTCAGCTGACCAGAAACAGAAGAGAGATTTTATGAAAAGTTTAAAACTACATTAAATATCCAATAGACTTCAAATATGGATTTTTAGACAGACATGCAGTCCTTGCTCTATATATTGCATTAATAATATTTTACTGTATAAACTTAGACAAGAAATAACTTCATTTATTACTAAAGTTTTGTTCCACATACTGTATGCCTTTCTTCAATGCACAGAAATGGTGTTTAATTCGTGCCAGACATTTACATTTACATTTACTATGCAAACAGACTGATACTACAACCTATGTAGCAAAACAGGCCATACATTTTGAACTACAAAACTTCTCTAGACAGCCACATCTGTTGCCTACATCATAATAGGAAATATAGCCAGTATATGGTTAGTTCTCTAATTCTCCAAGTGATTTTACAGAGCAGTTTGTTGCACCTGCAGGTCTGTAGGTAGAATTCAGGTATCCTCCTGCAATACAATAAAATGCAGTGAAGTGAAATGGTTTCTGTGCATATCTTTGTAAGTGCGATGGATTGCCATCCTGCCTAGAGTGTACCCATGTTTTGTGGTCCATGGTTTTCTTTTGAGACCTGTAAAACAAACAAACACACAAACAAACAAACAAACACAACCAGGCAAATAAATAAATACACTGCATGTGCGTGTATTTATATGTGTATATACATTTATAATTCACACACTGACTTATACACTGACTGGCTAAATTTATATGGAGAGAAAATGTCATGCTAGTCTGTCACAAAAAATACAAGAAAAACATTTGATTATTAGTGTGTACAATTATTAGGTTATCAGAAACTAAGTGGATTTTTCTCTCTTCAAAATCAACAGAAATAACAATAAAAAACATTTCAGTTTTTCAGTATATATATGGAATAACAGACACATTACCAAGTTTAGTGTCCAGTATAGCCACTTTTCTTCTCAATGACCATCAGGAACCTATTGTCCAATGAATCAGTCAAGTTTTTTAATTGATCACATCCTATATTAGCTGAGGCAGCTAGGATCAAGTCCCAGACACTCTGAAAAGTGCACTGCCTTGGCACCTTGATAGATCTCACACTATAATAAGGTTCAGTATTTCTCAGTTTGGTTAAGTCAGGCAATGAATGAGGCCAGGTCATAATCACATTTCAAGCTGTTCTTGGCCAATCTATGGAATACCTTGATGCATGGGATGAGGCATTGTCATGCATGGATACCATAATATGTTTGAAAGCTGCTCACTTCATTTTGTACCAATGTTTAAAAAGGGTATCTTCTAGTATATTGGCAATAGATCTTCTACTAGTCGAAAGGTCTTACAAGTCCATCACTGGTAACTGCAGCCCACACCAGCACTCCTCCACCACCTAGTCAGTGTTTGAAGAAGGTGTTCATCCACAGGACCATTCATCTGCTCCACCAAGAAACACTTTCATCTCTTCTGTCCACAAAGTGAGACGTGTTCATACCCATTCATGATGTTTTAGCTTGAGTGCCTTATTGAGTGGAGGCTGTTTCAGCCTTTGTGACCTTAGCAGTGTCAAATAGCACATTGTACATAGTACTTCTGGAGATTATGTTCAGATTGCAATTTTCAAAAATTTAATTCTAAAGAGTATCTGGGAGTCTCTTCTCTAATTTGACACAAATCTTTGGCAGTTAGTTTGTTAGTTTTATTCTGTCTGCATGCTTCTTCCATCTTCGATTGTTTTACATCCTTCCGATTGGCACTTTACTATATATCTTTTCTGTTTTTTGTAATAATTTGCTTAATAATTCTCCACAGAGACCTATCCATGATTTTCTGTTTTACTTCAAACAGAAAGTACTCTGAACAAATACTGAGCATGCTCTATTCTTAAACAGACCACTCCAATGAGGGATTAATCTGGACTGAAATTATTGGTCCAAAGAGAAGATAGAAGCAAAATACATACTTGCCAAATATTTCTAATTAGGAACGAATATTAAGGATATGAACTGTATACGTAGTAGTAACTATTAGTATGCATGGGCAAGATTTATATTACTCATCACCTGTTTATTGATAAGATGTGGCGAGTGGGTAAATGATAGTAAAATATAATTAAATGAAAACCGTTACAGTTTGCCATATTTTCAGTGATAAGTGTAGCTATAGCTGAATACTTTAAGAGTCATAGGTTTATGTGTTTAGATTATGTAAATGTAGCAATGGTCTTATATAAACTATATATATGAAGTCTTTCTGAAATGCACTTCATCTTCAGTTAAGGAGGCATGAATCTGCACCTACTTGCTTGACCGATGTGCCAGATTGCACTGTTATAAATTAGCAGTGGCAGTCTGAGGGTAGTTAGACATATTTTTTGAAGGCAGCTGAAGTAGTTAATATGCACTAGAAAAGCATCAGATGTACAGAGAGCAACACTGACTATATGAGGTTACTGATACAATGTTTTCTGTAAATGTCTGTTTGTTCGTGGTGACACCAACGTTTTTGGCTGCGTGACAGTGTGTGTGCTGAGGTAGGACTGTAACGCGACCTGTAAGTCAAAGGGAAGGCAAAGTACTGATTGAAGAACGCTGGGGCTTAAAGAATCAAGGCATTTATTGTAAGAGAGAGCTGGCTGGAGGTCAGGAACCACGTCCTGGGGGAATTCCCCCCCCCCCCAAAGGGCCTAGGCAAAATCTCACCGAGCAACTTGGTGGAAGTGGTCAATGTGGTACAGTACTCTGCTGTTAAGACCATTAACAGCCGCACACATTTAAGGGTTTTGTGGTTCACTATGATAAATGCCACGCCAGTTTGAGCAAGATTGAGGAGGCAGATAAAGCCATAGCTAAGAGGAGATCGACTGTCCTAGCCAGAGAGCGGTGTAGTCTTGCTGGAATGCAACACTGGTGGGGCTCCAGCAGGTTATTCTGAGAAACAAAGTCAAACTATTGTTTAAATGCAGAGCACTCAAGGGTTTTACAGAGGGAAAGGAAGGGGAGGTGCGGGGATATTTTTATACTGAAGATAGGTCAAGGGTGGGCTTTTAAAGGGAGCCTGCAACGTGATGTTTGAAGGCAGCAGGGAAGTAACCACAAATGAAATAGGTGTTGAGGGTAGAGGAGATGAAGGATGGGCTAGGAGATGAAAGAGATGGAATTGAGGGGAGAATCAAAAATACTATAGGATCTGAGGAACGTGAGCTTATTCTGCAGAATGGGAGAAGGTGCTGGACTCTGGAGATGGTGAGAGTGGCGATGTCGGAGATTAGTTGGTTTTCAAATATTTAACATTACCTTCTCAGTTAATGTGTTATTTTACCTTTTGATTATTAATTTGGCAAGGATATCAATTTCTTTTTTTGTGTGTCACTGTTGATCTTCAGGGTCTGGCCAGAATATGACCCCAACATAAACACGGCTCAAAAAGCAAACCTCAGCCTTCTTCCTGAACATACTGACAAACATTCAGTATGTCGGAGTTCTGTAATTATCAGTTCATTTCAGCATTTTCCTATGTGCTGTGGTGTTGTTGCTGGCCTGAGATGATGTCAGAGGTGCGATGTAATTTCCAATCAGTCAGTCTAATTCATGTTACAGAAACCTTGATTGTATTTTCAGACAATAAGACCATATCTAAAGCCAAGAGTTTTAAAATAGATACAGCAGAAAAACAATTTTAGGCACGGCTGGGAAGGGGAGCATTTTTGTCTTTTAAATATCTTTGAACATTTATGGTCAATGATAAAAATCATTATATTAATACAAAGACCCAGTTCGTGATTAGCAGTTTGATGATTGGACAAGCAGCTTTGGAAAATGAACTGCAACTGTAAGCAGAGTGCAGTAAAGATTTAATGACCAAATGTGTCTTGCATTGCATGTAACTAGTATGTATTTTTTGAAATGTATTTTAAAAGTAAATAATATATTTAAACACCAGCATGTAAAGGAAATTTTTTGGATATTGGCAAGCTACAGTGTATTTCAGCAAGAAAACACATTAAAATACTGGGCTGGCCTTGTGTGTCTGTGTGTTTTTCTTAACCCTTTCCTCTATTTTCATAAAGCTTGTTCCAAGCTAAAATTAAAAAACGCAAGGAAAACATTGTTCGCATGTAGTTTTGTTTCCAGATCTGCGTAAGAACATTGTATAGTATATTGCCAAAGGCCTTGTCTGTTTTGCCAGTGGTCTAACATAGACACTGTAAAGTCTTTTTTCATATTGGTTTACTGTGTGGTACGGTTTGACTCTCTATGGTGGTATATTCTTGGTTAGTGTGGCTATAAATACAGAGATTTGTTATTACAGCATAACTTCATCCTGTAATTCATATTCTTACTTTGCGTTCCTGGGACCTTAGAATCTTCCTGGCTCTGGGTGTCCTGTTTTTCAGCTAGCAGCATTTCCATGTGTCGCCATGACAACCACAGACCACTCTCTAGTTTGTGGAGTCAGATATGACAAAATAATGCAGTTCTGCTACTGTGAATAATAATAAATTACTGAACATCAAGGATGTTCCAAAATACAAACATCTTGATGAGACACCAATTGAGTCTCGTATTTCAGAGCGGCGCTATGTGAGGTATTCTGATATTCTGGAATGGAAGGTATGGCATCCATTAAAGTTTGAGCGCCTTGGAAAGGTTAGCTGGACTCTGAAATGCGAGAGTAAGACTCCAGTCATCACTAATTCATCAAAGCACATCCCAGAATGAAGGTTCCCCGAAGGGCACCGTTCATTTATGTGATTTCAACTAAAACTATTCATTGCAAGTTCAAAACAGTAGAAATGTTTATGTAAGGCGAAAAAAATGGGTGTTATTTTAAAAAGATTTTAAAGTGTTAAATTACAGCATTTCATATGTTTTGAGGAACAAATCTCATATCGTGCATAACAAGAACAGAACAATTGCATTTGTGCTTATTTTGATTATTAATCCAGTTGTACTGCTTATCCAGTATGGTGTGCAGTAATCTGCACCTTATCTGAGACAGTGAGGACTATAGGGCAGGCTTAGACTCCTGTATGCTCCAGTCCATCACAGCACATTTTTCTTCTCTGTTTCTGGAATAGCTAGTTAATCCCGAGGCCCCACACTCAGCCAACAAAGTCCATGCCATCTCAGAAGGCATTAAGACAAGTAGCAAGCAGCTCCTGTGATTTGTGATGCTGTAGGCTTCATCAGGACCCTGTACGTTGACACTAAGCACCATCTCAGAGCGACATACAGGCAAGGAACCAAAATATGTGATGCAGGAAAGTCAATTCGTAGGGATGGTTAAGGTGGCAGAGAGGGGTTGAAAATCCACTTTGTTTTGGCTGGAGTGTCGCTTGGGAGGACGGCCATGATTTGCAGTTTATGGAAACATGTGGAACCCTAACTTCGGGGGCCTCAGTTTGCCTCTCTGCCCTGTGTCGAACACCCTCCCCCATCCCTACAATCCTTCCTAAAGCTTATCATTTTGCATGTTTCTTTTTCTTCCTTCACTTGCCACTTTCCCGTCACACTTCCTCCTGGTGATTACATAGTGGTTCACAAGCTTTCACCATGACGCTGCCATCCGTGATGAAGCGTGGTATCGCCGGGTTCTGATAAGGCCTCATCCGTTCCCTGAAGCGAGCTGACATGATGCAGATGTCTTTGTCTTTATCTGTTTGAATGGCCTGGTCTATGACGAGAACTAGTGCACAAAAATGAGAGATACAGTTTAATATAAAGGCCTTTATATAGCAGACAATAAACATGTGAATCATGGTCTGGATAGGGGCCATTGGAGATGTTTCTCACGCTGTCACAGTTGAGTTGTTAATGGAGAGGAGAGCAGACCTTCACCTCTCTGCAGTTCTGTCAGCTCTCCAGCCCGGCGGTGGAAAATCCCATATGATGGTCAACGTCTCTACTAGATGATGTGGATGTTCTTCAGACACGCTGTGCTGCCGTGCCTGAACTACGCTTCCTGTCGTTAGATAGCAGGACTCTGCTATCTGTCAGGGTGTATTCCAGTGCAGCACCCTGGGGGGGGGGGGGCGGGGGGAATCGCTTTGTGGGAATGCAGTGATTCCTGGGAAAAAAGAAGCAAAAACAAAACAAAAACAAACCGGGAGCTTCACTCTCTCCCAGAGGATGAGAAACAAAGGTGTGGCAGCGAGCCTTCCTGTGCTTCCACGAATCCATGGTCTTAATTGGTTAGTGCTTGTTCTTGCGTGTTAGTTTCATCTACTGAATCTTCTTCCCCTTACTTGTCATGTTAGCAGAAGCCATTTTAATGTTACGTGGCCCACAAATACCGATCACGTTAATGTCAAATGTGATTAAACGTACCGTTTGCATTGGCTTTGCAATTGAGTGCCTCAAAATGACCTGGGCCCGGTTTCTCGAAAGCTTTTTATCGCTAAGTAGTTTTTAACTTTCTCTTATCTTCACTCTTAACGTTAAGGACTGTTTCTCGAAACGTTCGTACGCTAAGTTTATCTTACATACGTCCCACGTTTGTAAGGTTGGTCGGGACCGTTCTTAACTTTCTCTTAGCGTAGTTTCAGCGCAAG
>JABFEB020000020.1:1547195-1557468 GCA_019775895.2 Stomatorhinus ivindoensis | reverse complement strand
AGAGAGCCCACATTTTAACCTTCAAAGGCCAAGGTGCTCTCGTCTTGTCAGGCTGGAGAAATATCAGGATTAAGGGGAACCACACTCACGTCAGGTTCTGGGGAACAAAAGGCAGCTGCGCTGTTTCTTTCGACTCCTGCAGAACTACAAAGCAGCTCGACTGATGTTGAAGGCAAATAACTCTGAGCAGCATGGCTTAGCTTGGAGATGGGACGTGTCGCGTACTGTGAGTGAAACAGGTGCAACGTCCCGTGCTCTTTCTGACATTCCCACCCAGCGAAGCTTGACACGCTGGTATCAAAGCCTAGCTTGCTGTCGTCTCCTGTTGCATCTGATGTCGACCATCTCGTTCCCCATTTCTCACCCGTTCAAGGGAGATGCTTCACACTGATGTTTGTGTGCCTCAAAATGCATCACGCTCCGCAGTTTGAGAAGCTGCTCCTTGGAGTATTTTTTTACCCCCTTTCAAAATCAATGCAGCGTTCTCTGTCACGTAGGAGGATTTATAAGTTACATTAATGTTCAAGTGTCATTTCAAAGTTATTTGATCTTCTGTTCCACACTTCGTGGGAGAGACAGGAAGAGGAGGGTTATGGGCTGTAGAGCCATGTGAAGACTCAGTTACGTGGTAAAACTAAAGAATCCATAATGAAATAAAACCAAAATCATTTTCAAACATTCTTGTGGTCCCTATGAAAAAAATAAATAATTGACGTTTTATAGTTATTTAGCAGAAAATGAAGAGCTGTGTGAGGAAGAGGCTAGTGGTCTCCTACAGCTTGTGATGGATTGATGTTCCTCCTGCAGAAGTGTCAAGGGAGAGATGGAGGTGTGAGCAAGGGCCAGATATAGAGGCACTACTGTGAAGACAGATTACTTCAACCAGCCTCTCTCTCTCTCTCTCTCTCTCTCTCAGCACCTCTTTCACTGCATTTCAGAGTCAATTTGAATTCTGTGAGCCCCTGAGGCCCTGCATCACATTTCAGGCCTGGATGGTACTTAAAGGCCCATAATCTTTCACTGAATGGATTTACCGAGGCCCCGACGAAAGCAAATTACTCGGTTTAAGGACTCGGGCTGCACTGGGACCTCAGGCTGCTTACTCGTGCTGCTACGCCGAGTGCTCTGCTGTCATTATTTATTTATTTGAAAAGTGTTTAAACTGGAGGAGTCCACTGGGATAAAGCAAAGTGATAACATTATTATATATATTCATAGAGAGGGGGATCCATATTTCTAGTGCAGAGTCATGGCTATTTGGCACCTTCTTGCTCATTTTTAATGGTTTGCTCTAGGATTTTTTTCGATATAAGGAAGCATGGGGCAGATTCCTGCTTTATTATTTCTGCAGCTGAAATGATGTTTCACTTAGAGAAAACACAAGGCGGTGAAGCAGCACTTGATTATCCATCCTGGTGCATGTCTGCATGCCATTTGCAATAGGGCAAGTCTACTGGGTGTGAATGAGAGCACTTCCGCATTTATTTATGTCCCAGTGGTGAGCACAGATTGGGGACCCACCTTGTGGCATTCCGGAATGGGCGGTACCTTTGACTGCGGCCGCCTTGCCAGATTAACGATTAGCGAGGCCACACATAATGAAGTACTTTGCCCTGGCAGTGCACTCATGAATTTATTATGGGGTCCACAAGGGCCCCGTACGTCATCTTCATAAATCCCACAAAGGCCGTTGGCTGTGCGGTGATGCGGCTTCTGTTTGGCGCCCTGGCACAGCAGATCCCCAGCCTGCCTGACGCGCCGTGCTTCCCAGCAAAGGTCATCACCCTGGCAGGGAGGAAGTCAGGTGGTAATTACATCACTGAAAGGAGGGATAAACAAAGATTGACTGGCATGATGCTGGTGGAAAACCTTGTGTTTGGCTGCTTAGGCTGGAATCAGCCTGAATTCATTGTCCCTGCAGTTATCACAGGTGAGCAAGCAGCACAAGGCTGGAAGCCTGCATGTGAGGTTCTTAGGCCTTATAATCACAATTGTATATATTTAGAATGATGACGCTTTATGGATCCCCGTGGGGAAATTCTCTTTTTGCTCTCCATGAGACATAGAAGGTGAGAGCAAGCTTGGCTTGGGGGGGGGGGTTATGGGATTGCTCAAGGGGCCACAGATGTGGATATTCTGCTGAGGGTCAGGCTTGAACCTATGAACAAAATGGAATTTAACTTTTCTTGAACTATGATTCCATTCAAAGCTATTTATTGGTCAGGGTTTGTTTCGGCTGTCCACCTGTATGTTTGCTTATCTGGGAATACGGCTCGTATATAAAATGCTTTAAAAGTACTTCAGATCAGCGGTCCAGTGAGGCTGAGCCTCAGTGGAAGAGAGAACTACTGCAAAATGAAACACTTCCTAACCGTTTACCATCCACCCTTCAGCTGGACCATAACTTCAGTGCCCAACCAGACTGTTCCGCTCAGCTTTTGACTTGGGAGAGCCTCAAAATATTCACTTAATGATGGCATAATTATGCCCATACTGGTGTCAACATGCTTGCTGGAACTAAGTACTGTACTGTAGTGTAAGCAATGTGTTATGTATGCATATATACATATATTCTTTCCCATGTGTTTCTAAGAAATTTTGATTGATGGGTTTAATTGTTTATCCAAATTGTGTGATTGTATCCACTTTAAGAAGGTTGTTTTCCCATTGTTATGTGGTGATCAGTCGTGAGGCTGATCTGAAACTGAAGCTAGAGGAACTGGGAAATGGCTGACCGTTTAGAATGGAGAGGACCCTGCTGCTCAGGCCCCCTTATAGTAATGTCACATCGTCACCAGCTTTCTGTTTATGCTTCTATTGATCTCTGTTCCCTCCCCATAATGAACTGGAACTACAGGTCAATTACTGCAGACCCAGCCATTGGCTGGAGGTAATATGAAATTAGTCAGCATGGAGTAGGCCTGTCAGTATTGATTTCACTACCCAGATTACTTGTTACAAAAGAATAGAGCTGTCCGCGGCATAATTGAACAAGTTAACTCCATGCCTTATAGAATGTAAACCTTTATTGATTGTGGGCAAGGTCACAGGATATGCACATGGAAGAAAGTTGTGACAGAGTTTAATCTGAAGGAGCGCTGCTGTTTTGTCACGATCAGTGACAGCTGATGACGGCATTCCTGCTGAATTGCACAAAGGAGGAAATGATGGCCTGCTATCAGGTCCACGCTTATTGTATTTCTCAGGAGTGAACAAGGCTCCTTTAATCTTTCACGTTTCACGTATCCCATGTGATCCTCTTCTGCGGCTTTGTTTTCATTTGTAGGCTGTCACAAGCTTCCGTGTTTTCACCGTGATGTCTATATACGTTTGACTGTTTACATTTTATTTCTAGGTGTGGACGACAAATAATGTATGGAAAGAATAATGCAATATGTATCGCTATAGATAATGTTTACTTAGATAAGCGCTCGGAATAACACTCTCCCTCAATCATGTGTGGCAGATTGGTGCTATGAAAATGGCATTAATTAATTCCAACAATGTGGTTAATAATTCAGCAGGCTCAAGCCAACTTCAGAGCATAATTTTTGATGCATTTATCTCTCTTTTTTGTGCTGAAATTTGTAGGGTGGAGAGAAGCAGGAGTAGTGAAAAGAAGAATATGGAAGGAATGAGGCGGTGAAAGTGATCTTACCTATAGTTTAGCAGGCAATGTCACAAACAGGCCTATGATTTAGCCGATCTTTATCGGGCACAACGGAGAACCGTCCCAATGATGGTCTCTTGAGTGCACTTCACAATAAGACAGCTTGAGTATTTATTCCAGACAGTTACTCCTGATAATTAGAAAATTGACCCCCATCAACAATAAAGGGTTGGTTTATTCCTACAGTTTAGCTAAACAGCTCATTGGGGTCAAGCGAAATAAAATGGCAGTTACTCAAGTGTAATAAATACTTTCATCTTTAAATGTGGCTGTTTTCTCTAATGCAAACATGGGAGTAACAGCAGATTTTCCTGGGCAGGAGGGGGGGTTAATGAAATGCTCTTTCTTTTGCTTATTTTCTTCTCTCCTGCGCTGAGTGATAAGTAGCTAACCAATGAAGCTTGTAATTACAATCTTACAGAAACCGTCCCGATCTGTATATAAATCTCACCATCCAATTACAAGATGTAATAATTTTGCACTCAAGCTGGTAATGAGGTCTAATACTAGAGCATGTGATAATCCCCTCTGGATGCCGGCTTGATCAGATGTTGGCTTTGTAATTAGACTGGCAGAAAATCATTATTTCATGTTCGGGGAAAAGAATTAAGTTGGTGGGAAGTTAATTTTCTCCCCATTCTCTGAAGCATAGACAAGAATTTAATGATTTAATCATGATTGTTAGCTATTTTGCAATCAATTTGTAATGATTGTGTTGCAAAGGAGGGATATAGGAGAAGCATCCATTAAAATTCAAGGTGTCACCCACAGGAGAGTACACCCCTGTTAAATACTCTCGCTTACCAAAGCGACCATGTTAGCTTTTTGTCACAGGTCAGTGCTGCTGACATCAGAGCCAATGTGACTCTTTTGTGATGCTACAGAAAGATGTCATTATCAACAAACATCTGCAATACTTGAACGCACCCTATACAAAATAACCATGGATTATTCTTTTATGTCACAGAAGCCCATTCAGAGGAATAAAAAAAAAAAACAGGTCCCAAACCGTGTAGGATTTACAATATTTAAACACAGTTTTCCCATTAAATTTGCAGGAGGATTTGGGATGAGGGTTAACTTTGTGCCCAGTCAACCGTATACCGAGGCAAACTTTCAGGGGTTCAGCAGCCCAAGATTACAGAACTTTTTATAAGGCAATTCCTTCAATATGACATGAATAAAAAATAAAGGTAGTTAACTGGAAAGCTGGTTATAAAAATCCTCTTAATATTTTTGTGAAGTTCGGTGAACATTCAGACACTGCGCAGATATAAAACTTAACAGGGAACTGAAATAGCAGGTGACTGATTTTTCTTCACTTTTCCCCCCTTTGTTTATTAAATCGGCACTTGTATCCAAGATGAATTATGATGCCAGCAATCTCATATTTTACAAGTCCTGTAAAACATCAAAACCGGTTGGGTCATGGAATGATTTAAATCAAATATCCTGTTTGGCGCTATATCAGATGTGTCTCAGTCTTAATCGAATGGATCACTTAAGTTTAACATTTAATATAGTATGCTGTGTGCTCAGCTGAATGCAGTAATTCAGAATTTAAATCACATTTCAGCATTCATTAAACCAGACAGTATCAGCTCTCTATCTCTTGCTGAAGTCCATTCCAGCTGTTTCGTTATTCATGCTAACCCACTTAACACTGAACTGAAACATTACTTCATCACCGAGTATTATATTTGCACAGTGTACAGTCTGTGAGACTGAAATTTTTGTACATCTACATTGTGGCTCTGCCTTAATCTTTCTGTGGGGGTAACTAAAGTGGATAGTTTATTGACTCCTCACAAGTTGTGCCATTGTGATCACTGATTTACCTTTTAAAGAGGAATTTGCTTG
This sequence comes from Stomatorhinus ivindoensis, assembly GCA_019775895.2. Lineage (NCBI taxonomy): Eukaryota > Metazoa > Chordata > Actinopteri > Osteoglossiformes > Mormyridae > Stomatorhinus > Stomatorhinus ivindoensis. Next base: position 1,551,938 of record JABFEB020000020.1, on the reverse strand, counting down.
TAATGTTTGGAAAGGCAGGAGCTGGGCTATATGCATGTGGGGGTGGGTTCAGGATGCCTTGTCTGGGATCAGAAGCATGCCAGTTCAAGTCCCTGAGTCAACAGAGTGATGTTGCCATTGGGCCTTAACCCCCACTTGCTACAGGAACTGTTCGATCCTGCTTCCTCAAAAATGTGTGTCACTTTGAATAAACGTGTCTGCTGAGTAAATGAAATGTAACGTGGTGATCAGGTGCCCTGAAAATACAGGGTAAATTGGCAAGCTGTTCCTCGTTGAAGCTAAAAACCTGGAGTCCTCGAAGCTGGCCTTTGAAGCCTCTTCCGTGGTGGCCTGAGCGAGCTTGCCGGGCTGCTGAGCCCAGTGAGTATGTGATGGAGCATCTGACCTGTATCCTGCCCGTTTTCTACCTCAAAAGTGCTTTCAGGTTTGATAAATCACAGAGAGTTGCCCCGGCCTGTCAGTGGCCCCCCGTCACCCAATCGTCCCTCTCCTCTCCTTTTGTTTTTCATTTCCCACCGCTGTTTCATGACTCGCACATATCCTTGCATCTGCTGGCCTCTCTCTCACCGACCTGCCCGTATTCCGTGCCTGCTGTCATGATGATAACCTTTAGACAGCCAAATGGCAAGACAGAAAACGGGAACGCTAAACCGTTAGATGGTGTTAGATTAGGGCGTGAAAAATAAGCACGTTGGCTCTTTGTGCGAGACAGACAGCGGCAGTATGAATAAATAATGCTGGTGAATTGCTTGAGCTGTTTCGACAGCTGTGATATGAACTCATTTGACTTGATGGGAGGATATTTTCCCTACTTATGCCTGCCAGCCAAGCTGGCTTTAGCTACTGCCCAAGTTTAACGAAAGATTACTGGCAAGCTAAATAATTACTGTTGTCTTATACATCCTGCATATTTTATGTTTGCTCTCATGCCCAGGAACCGAAAGTATGAAATTTAATTCATACCGAAATGCAGGAATATTATAAACAAATTGTATTACAGTGTAAATTTAATATTAGACTGTGTCAAAGAAATCAGGTTTTCAACACTAGCAGTAGCACTAGAATATAATCAATGCAATCACATAATTTATGCTAAAGGATGTATAGTAAATATTTTTATGAACCTTTAATATGCATGTGTATTATAATGTCATTAGACTTTTCATTATACTACTTAAAAGTGGAAGTATTTTTGTTCTGCAGATTTCAGCATATGGAAAACCATGCTGAATCTATGTTAAATTAAAACACTGGAAACTGCTGCGATGAACTGGCATCCTGTCTTGTTCCACTGTTTTGTGCCCTGTGTCTCTTGGGATCCGGTACCAGATACGGGAAACGGATGGAAATTTAAGCTAATAAAATTTATAGCCACGCTCGAAATGTTCCTGAGCCGGCGGGAGGATTTCTCGGAAAGTCAGTGCTGCATCCAGGGCAGCCCCATGCTTTTTTAATGCCAACGGTTCCTGCTGTCCTCCCTGCAGACACCACAGAGGAGTCAATAAGCTATCCACCACCAGGAGACGCTGTGCCCAGCAGGTCCCCTTCTTTATTTCAGTGAAATGTTCCATGTCGACATTGCAACGTGCTGATTACAGAGGTCACCAAACTCTGCCTTAGCTCCGGGGACAGGCTGATCCGATGACATTAGGGACAAAACGAGCCAGCGGCTGACCCTGCTGTCCGCGGCGCTTTTTCATCAGTCCCCAGATCCTGCCTGAGTGAGAAGCTGCAACTTTCCCGAAACGGCACAGCCTCTGCCTTCCCGGTGTGCCCTCTCCCGCCTCTCTCTGGGGTAGCACCAACCCAAAACACATGCCGGGTGGGGCCGGGTCCCAGGGTGAAGCTGGTGGGCTGGCCTTGTGAACACCCAGATGCCAGTGCTGTCTGAAGGGCTGGGAATGCCCAGTCCCCTCAGAGAAACAAGGATGGAACCTTAACCTTATAAAACAGTCATGACAGGAAGTATGTTTATGTTCTGTTATGTTATTATGGTTATGTTCTATGTTCACTGTCCATATTGAACATGGTGCACATCAGAATACAGTTATTGTATTGGATGCAGTCACCTGAGAGTAGTATCTATAAGGTTTCTGTTAGGCATTGCCACTATATTTATCATCTCAAGTGTATTTTGGGTCCCTGAGTCCAGGATGCATTTTGCGTCATAGGATGTCATTAACCAACATGTCCAATGTCATCTGAGTACTATTGTCTGGTATGTAACTGTGGGGAACTACATTCAGACCAACTTGCTGAAGATGTGAACAGTTGCTGTAGATGATTACAACAGGCAACAAATGTTACAGTTTTATTGTAGTAGTGTAAATCTCCCGTTAATGCCGTCAGCTGTCCTGCACCAGGCCACATATTTAGATTGGTGTGTTTGTGTGAAACTCCCAAAACAGTCTGAATTAGTGTTGGCGTTGTGTTTATTGTTACTTTGAAAAGGCACATAGCTGGCTTCAGACCTTTCACAAATAAACACCATTGAGAGCTAAGTTAGGTTTTGACACACTTAAAACATTCCTCAAAAATTCTATGGCCAGAAGACTCCAAAATTGCTCGTGATAATAGCAGAATCAGGACAAAGTGAATCAGCAACATCTGTGATTGATTAATAACAACTAGAATGCTGTATTTACTGGTATATACATGCCATATATTTAGCAGTGATGTGTGGGGCTTTAGCACCTGTCAGCAGCATGGGTAAGCTGCTGGTGCCCCCTGTGATGTGCACGCCGACCTGCTGACCTGTCAGCTCTTTGGGACGCCATGTTCTGAGTTGACGCAACAATCGTGATTGTTTTCTTCTTAACGCCTCAGCCGTGGCAGTAACATGACGGATCTCCTGGCGCACCGTTTCTGTCGGTGAACTTTTCGTGTCTGGAGGATTGACTGATGTGTGATGGAGCAAGAATAGTTCAATTTTCAGAAGAAACAGAATGAAAATGGCAAATTCTCCACCTTTGTATGTTTTGCCACCTAAAATAACAGGTAGCATTTGAACAGTGGGGTTTATGGACATAGAAAATTACTGTAAAAATGACATTACTACCCCTAATGAAGTCATTTCGCTCTATCAAAGTAATAAATTATGAGTATCTTTCACATCAACCTGTGCTGCTATTCTGCTTAATTTTACCATTTAGTTCATTGGCATAGGGTGTGACATTGGACCACACTATTGAAATTCTTCTACTCTTATTATATTAGTGAAAAGAAACAAAAGAAATACAGAAGGGTTCACCTAGAAAGTGGTCAAGAAATCAAGACATTCAAAAGATGGCAATTTTCTTTGGGTGGTTGGAAAATTCCTGAACGTGGCAGGACTGCACAAACTCTGAATAAAACAGTCTGCATTCTGGAATGACCATGTCTCAGTGTAACTATTCTACAAATCAAGAGAGAGGCAGACAATAAAGTCCGCATGGAAAACTGCAGAACCCAGGTAAGCAGCCCAGTGACAAGGATCCAGATTAAAGAGCCTACCTGCTCTTCAGCTATTACACACATATCCATTTCTTTAGATGTGGCATTACTGCAGAATCTATGTTTTAATGAGGTGTAAAAATAAATTGTGGAATCGGTTCTAGCGAGCAACATATTTTCTTTCAACAGCAGAGATCCTGAAGGCGGTGCTGAAGTTTGCGGCCGTTAAACATTTCGGGCTTTTGTCTCTGAGTCTGTCGGAGTTTTCTTTCTCCTGTCTCACCTTTAACCTGCTCTTCTCACCATAATCTCTCTCCACCTGTCCACTGCACATCTGCTGGATGAAGGGCTCATTTTGCTGGGTCTTAGACAGGGCTTCGTCCCACCACATCCCACATGGTCTTTGGAGCAGTAGAGGATGGTGTGGGCAATGCGAGCTAGCTAGGCAGTTAGTGGATCACATGGTTAGGGTGCTCGTCAGGAGCTTAACTCCCCTTTGCAGGCACCGTCACACATGGGGACAGCATGAGGTAAGCGTCAGGCTAACATTTCATCTCGACCTCTTTGGTCCGCAAACTAACGATGCTGGGAGATCCGTCCACAATGCTAGAACTGTCAGTCCAGAAGATTCTAATGTGGGGTTCCCCGGAACTGGAATGAGCTGCCCAACAACAACCAGTCATCCCACTTGCTCTCCACCTCCAAGAAACCCATCTATTCCAGGAAGTCCTGTACTATCGTGCTACCCGCATTCACTGGAAGCTCAGCGTGACTGTACCTGGGCATTCACAGGAAGGTCAGCCTAGCTGTACCTGGGCATTCACTGGAAACTCAACCTGGCTGTACCTGGGCATTCACTGGAAGCTCAGCCTAGCTGTACCTGGGTATTCACAGGAAGCTCAGCCTGGCTGTACCTGGGCATTCGCTGGAAGGTCAGCCTAGCTGTACCTGGGCATTCACTGGAGGCTCAGCCTAGCTGTTCCTGGGCATTCACAGGAAGCTCAGCCTAGCTGTACCTGGGTATTCACAGGAAGCTCAGCCTGGCTGTACCTGGGCATTCACTGGAAAATCAACCTGGCTGTACCTGGGCATTCACTGGAAACTCAACCTGGCTGTACGTGGGTATTCACTGGAAACTCAACCTGGCTGTACCTGGGCATTCACTGGAAGCTCAGCCTAGCTGCACCTGGGCATTCACTGGGGGCTCTCCCAAGCTGTACCTGGACATTCACTGGAAGCTCAGCATAGCTGTACCTGGGCATTCACTGGAAGCTCAGTCTAGCTGTACCTGGGCATTCACTGGAAGCTCAG
>JABFEB020000020.1:1498289-1509662 GCA_019775895.2 Stomatorhinus ivindoensis | reverse complement strand
TAATTAAATTCCCCCCCCCCCCCCCCCCCCACGTCCGTCGCTGTCTATCATTAGTATCTTTAAAAGCCACTGCCATAAAAACCTGATACGAGCAAACGGGAAGATATGCAACATTTTGGGGGGAGTTAAGTTGGCATGTTGCCCTCTGATTGGAGGATCAGTTGCGTGCTTGTGGGAACCACAGTTTACTGGTTTGGACTAGTGGTGTTTTCCGAGCGAGGGAGAGCAAGACGGGGAAGTAACAGCGATAATGTAAGGAAGTAGGCCAACACAGCTCAGTAATCCTTTGCTGTTTTGTGTGGGGAGCTGCTGAAAACAAAGCCACATCCCACACCGGCTGTTTTTAGTTTCCTCTTGGCCTCCCCTGTGAATTCACATGATGTGAATCCCTGTGATGATTGGGTGAGTTGGGGTGGGGGGGAACAGAACTCACACTGGGGCTCATTACCACGGTAAACAGATATGTGTGTGATAATGTAATAATGTTCATCGCTCAGCTGAAAAGGTAATGGGCAGGTCCCATACATCAGGACGCATTTCCATAACAGGGCAGCAGGTGGCATGATGGTGAAGGAACTGGATGTGTGAATGGATTCAAGTGAAATGTGGGGCATCTCAGCGAGCAGCTGAAGTCAAATGGGGGTTTTTCATGAAAGTGTAAAATTGTGAGCTAAATAAGTCCTTCGGGCAAAATAACTCAGACTGTAAAGGCACGAGGATCTCTCATTGGCTCCTGAACTGAACTTCAAAGCTGTGGCGACATTAGCTAATTCTGGAGTTTTTATGATGGTGTCGTTAAAGTCATTATACACTGACACGACCACTAATGAGGGACTTTAAAAATGTTATGGTGGGCTGTGTGGCACTTAGCGTGAAAAAACACGAGGTCCAAGCCTCTCCTCTGATGGCTAATGATAGCCATGCTCTGAATTAGCAGCGAGACGGAAATATAACACGTAACATGTCTTTCCAAGCCCTGTCCTCTTGCTTTGCTGTAAAACTTTATTAGCACTGAATATCCGTATTGGTCAAATGCAGATCATAACTTTGAGGGCACAGGCCTTAGCTCAGAAAGCTTTCTTCATTTTGCTTATGATAGGACGTGTATTTAAATGATTGATTTGAATTTCCTAAAAGGTGAAAGGAGTATGCAAACATTTTAGAAAGGCATTTAAAAGACTTTTAGATGCAAATACAAAGTAGTTAGCTGTGATTCTAGATTTTGAAAAGGAGTTCTCCATATCTTAAAAGCAAATCAGGAGGGTCAATGCATGACTTTAATTCTTGGAGTGGTTTATACTATTTTTACTGTATATTTTGGGGTAAATTAGACCTATTATTTTTCTGAATAAGTAACCTTCCTGGATCTCTCTTCTGTGGAAAATCCTAGGCATGTGAGTACAGTATATTTCAAAGTGATGGTATCTTTATTTGCACAGATACAGACATTGTACATCTTGTGACGTTTTATGCAAGTCCGGATTTATGCTGCACCCTGAACAGCTAACAGCTAACGGACTTTAGGTGCTGCCTTCATTACATGCCCTGTGCTTTTATTAGTGGAATCATAAAAAACAGGCGATGCTAACCTGGGAATGGTGTGCCTTTTTTCCCCGCTAAAATAAAAAAAAATTGGAGAATGATAAGTATGACTGCATTAGCTCCTCTGCTGGAGCGGCGCGGTTGATCTCACATTCGTTGGCCTTTCCTGGACTCCCGTCGTCGGTGTGCTGGCCGCAACCCTTTGAAGCAGGAACTGGCCAGTGTCTGGTCTGAATGGTTTTCATCTGCCCGGGGATGCCTACACTTCCCGCTGTCAGAACTGAGAGGCGGAGACCCGCAGATCGGTCAGGGAAGACGATGCCTCTGGCAAACAGCACTTGGGCGAGCCTTTGCAGAGGGGCCCAGAGATTTCTGAAGGGGAGCGGCAGATGTAAATGGGCAGTGACAGCCCTCTCTGGGATCCCAGATTAATTGGGATCAGGTCATTTCTTGTCCTTCTGGACAGTAATTGTATTCATTCTCATATGGCTATTTACATAGATTACCCCCTTGTGTTATTCCTACCACTGTCATTCTCATTTTCAGAATATAAATAATGTCTCGGTAAAGCATACCATCTCAGTATTCTTCAAAATTATATCGAAAGACATAATACAGGTTTCCAGTTAGCAAAGGTCTTAAAACCAAATTATTATTATTATTATTGTTATTATTATTATCATTGTTATAGTTATTACTTGGTTTTAAGACCATTGATATCCTGTATTATGTCATTATATTTGGCAACCAGCCTTCTTAAAATTATTTTGATACAGATTTACTTGTAAGACTTTCCTTGTAATTCTTTTTTTGGGATCATTGTTAAAGTCAAAGCCAACACTGAATGAAAACCGAGACAAGGGATCATGAGGTGTGGAGAAGATCCTCTGTGGTGAATATTTAATACATGTGGGATTAAAAAAGAAACGGGTGATACCTGAAGTCATCTTGTGTGAATAGGCTCATGACATATTTGGCGACAGTGTGGCGAATGCGGATATGGATTACCAGGAACTGCCTTAGAAATGTTACGTGTAGCCTATTGTGCTGAAGCGGTTCTGCAAGTCTTCTTCCTTTCTCAGTCATTCTGGTTCATGCCAGCCATATTGTCGAAGAAACTGGCCCACACAGGTGAGGTAGGAGCTGCTGGACCAATCTAAGACAGGCTGTGAAGCAGAGTCCAGCGGAGGCAGAGGGTGGAGACCAGGAGATGTCATGTCTGGAGCTGACTCCCCGGGCACCCAGCTTCTGAAACATCAAAACTTCAGGCGGACCTGCTGTCCGCCCGAGCAGATCACTGTCCACGCCACGCCTGCACTGTCACCTTCGCTCTGATCTTCAGAGCACTTCAAAAGTGATATCTGTCAACCGTGTAGAGCTTGGAGGAGCCGTGTTATGCCTGTCGCCCGCTTTGATGGTAATTTTGCCCGAGGCCTTGTCATATAACCTAGAGGGATAACGATGAGGAATGTTCGTGAGGTTTAAGAAATGAGTGCGAAGGTACTTTATAATCCCAACAATTACCATAGGGAATGAATCAAAGTCTACAATGAGCAAATGGAAACATGTATTAGAGTGCTGTCATCTCTGCTCTTGTTCATTTCCCTGTGACTGCATCTGCTTTCTAATGTAGTGCCTGCTTTTGGTTGATTGCATGACCCGCCACATGGGGGTCTCTCATGTACCACTGAATGATTACTGCTTGTAAACATCTATTTCACATTTATTTCCTTTATTGACAACGCCCCACCGCAGACTGCTCTGTCTTGCTCCGGCAACATTTATGAGTCATAGTATGGATTGAATCGTGCATCTCGTCTGAGTCTTTCTGCAAAGAGGCCGAGTTTTATACAGGATATTATATGTTTTTCACTGGACTAAGATGAATCCTTTCTGTCCCTTATAACTGAAAATTACAAAAGCAGGGACAAAACTAATTCTTTCCAACTAAACTCCATAGAATTGAATACACTCCATTTACTACGTGTGATTAATATAACTGGTCCATGAACAAAATTACTTTGTGATCTAACAGCCTTAAGCAGGGGTCTCCAAATTTGGCCCTAAAAAATTACTGTCCAGTAGGTTTACTTGAGAACAGGTGCAGCTCATCAGAAGCCAGGTAGGATAGAAAACCTACTGGATGGTAGATCTCTAGGACCAGAGCTGGAGACCTCGGGCCTAAAGTGTATGACACTATACATGAGAAAAACACTAAAACTCCTAATATTTAAATCCAAATGACATACATAAAAAATATCTAAATATTTTGGATGAAGTCGTCATTTAAAGTCCTACACAAGATCTTCACTGAAATCCTTTCAAACCAATGAATCAGGTGATTTGATTGAAGGTTATTCCAGCAACACTTGTGATCTGGAATCAAGACCTTTGCAGTAACATTATGGAAATAAGTGTAGGATGGCCTGGCTACTGTGTCCCTGGTGTTACAGGACCACTGAGTGGAAGTGATAGCAGCAAAGGTCACAGGTCCTCCTCCTATTGTGTTTGGGAGCACCAGCCACCACCCAGATGGAGCCAGGGCTCCTGAGAGGGGAGCTGGAGGAGGTGTTCTCCTGTGGTCCTCCCCCAGGCTGGCTGGAGCTGTTTGACACGCAGTTGGACACTTGATGCCGGATAAGGTGCATTCTTTGCTCGATGATTCAGAACGAACAAAGAAACAAGCAGTTTATTTCCCCCCAGGTGGGTGCGGTGTCAGGACGTTGGAAGTAACCAATATCACTGCCGTGATGAGATCCTACTTGAAACAAAACGCTGGGTTTTCTTTTTTGCTTAGATATGTCATGTTCTTAACAGGCTGTGAATGAGTTTTCTGACCAATCTGCAGTGAGTGTAGAATCCTTTCATAATCACAGGGCAAAGTTTGCGCCGATCGTTGGATGTTCTTCATCGTATCTCCGCGGGCAAGTTCCCCATGAACTTTGCTTTTTTGTGTCACCAATATTATGATTAACATTGTGTTTCCCCCCCCCCCCCAACTAAAATAGCTGAAAAATATTATTGGTCTCCCATTTCCTACCTGTGTTGACCACCTTCTGCATTAGCAAACCTGACACTAGCTAGCACAGTACTGAAACACAGCATTCTTTTTTCCTACTTTATATTAATACATTCTTTGTTGTATATCTGCAGAGCGTTAATTGCTTTGTAGCTAAAGAGAGAAAGAAAAGGTATATTTTCCTTTAGCTGAACATTCTGAATTATAGACGAGCCGTAATGACTGCGCCTTTGCAAGCTGGAATAATAGAAAATTTAAATTCAGTAGAGTAATAATTATAGGGACATACATAATTAAATCTGGAATTGTGAGCACCAGCACAGTCAGTTAGTGCTTAATGACACAGAGATTTAATTCATGAGAGCTGTAGTCTTGCTTCTCTTTCTCTCTCTGTGGCTGGTGTCTTATTACTGGGTATGTATGACAGTATAAATATTTGTGTGTGAAATCAGGGCGTGATATGTGTGCGCTAATACGCTACGATATGACAACTAATATAATTAAATGGGATAATGTGTGTTCCCAAGGGAAAGTGTGGCCACAATTACTGTGCAGAACAGAGGGTGACATGCACTGATAGATGAATGTTGAAAACAAGACAGAGAAGGGGAATGATATAAATTAAATGGTGATAAATGCTAGTTATGGGGGCTGGGGCTGCTGTGTGTCCAGAGGGTGACCCAGGGGAGGCCTGTGTCAGCATTCCAGAGCACTGGTGCGGAGGCTGGAATCTTCTTTCCCTGCTTGGGGTCTGAGACCCTGACTTTCCATGTCATCCCCGGGCCCTAGACTCACCTGGTCCCCCTGATTTCTGAAGCGTACCATTTCTATCTGGGCAGCTAATTTGCTCTGAGCCTCATTTACTGCATTTAATACAGTCATTTCCTAAGTTAATTCAAGCTCAGGCTTTGGTCTGGAACTCTCAGTATCTATTGAAAATTCTGTTATTCTGAACTTCCTACATTAAATAGCTGCTCCTTTCCCCCTGCATGTCAGGAAATATTTAATCAGAGCCAATCTGTAGCAAATTGCTCTGAATGACTAATTGATCGTGCTAGTTTTCTTCAGTGAGTCGGAGGTGCTGCAAATGTTGGCCTTTGAAGTTGAACAAGAATACAGGGACCTTACATGGTATGCACCCAGCATCAAGAAATGTTTTTTGAAGTTCATTAAGAAAAACCTAAAACGCAATTTTAAAAATTCAATACAGAATTTAGCAGTGGAGACATAATTCAGTTGGAAAAGGAATAATTTTTCAATTGAACCGCTACGCTTAAATTTTCAGGAGTCCATGTTTTGTGGGATCTGACAGATGTTTTCTCGAAACTGTGACACATGGACCCTTTCTGTCTACACATGCACCTGCAGACAGTTTGCTTGATGTTCCTGTTAAATGGCATCCTAGCACTTAATAAAATATCAGTCCTGCTCTGACACACAGGTTTTAATTGACTCCCCTGTCAGTTTTATCAGATTTGTGTAGCATCGTCATTGGAAACTTTTTCTGCAACTTTGTATAGCGGGGAGCAGGAAAACCTCAAAGCTGCCTCGTCGCCAGATCGATAATTTATGCTATATGATTTTAATTTCTCTCTGTTCTTTCAAAGCGCAGCGGAGCAGCAGAGGAGGCCCGGCAGTTTTCCGGATAGCAGCGTTTGAGGTGAGACAAGGTGCTCATTCATGTTTCCTGTAAAATATAATGGAGCGAGAAATGTGCCAACAAAAAATGACGAGAAAAACGAAAGGTGTCGTTTCAAACTGCCGTCAAAGTGCCTCACAAACTCTGTCATGCATCCAGCAGCTAGGAGCCCTGCTTTTCTTTCATGTGGGTAAGTCTCACACTTTCTGTTTCCTTGTGATGCCTCCTTCATTTGTAGTACTGGTGGAATTTAATTGGGCTAATTCCTTGAGCCTGGAGAGTCGTCGCCTTTTTATTGGCTTATTGGTTTATGGGCGTGTCATTCCTGTCCTATGGCAGGTTATCTGACATGCCCACCATAGTGTCCTCCCTTGTACTTGCAGTTGGCAGCTTGGGTTGCTGTTTCCCTATCTATACATAGGCATTTTCATAGTTAGTTGGTGGGGGGATTAGAGTACATGGATCGGCTGTACCCAAATTTGCCGGATTATTTTGCGATGAAATTATCATGGTGCAAACGATCTGTTTGACAGGTATGACGCCAGCCTTTCATGGCTGCACTGCAACAGCACAACCAACTCAAGCTTTAAAGGTGCGGGTAAGATCCACCTTCCCAAACTGTATCGATATACCCAAAGATATTGGGTAACAGTTGCCCATAATGTGGAATCAGATTTGTCACACGTTTTATACATGAATTAAATCAACCATTTTAGGCCCGACCCTCTAAATTGCTATTAAAAAACAGTTAATAATTGTGAATTTTTGTTTCTGTTCACTTATATAGGTATAGACTTGAGAGTATGTTGATGTTGCAGCCCTTCATCTTCAATGAGTAATAAATAAATCTACAGTAGCATAGCGGGGAGACGGGAGAAGACACGGCAGATAATTGGAGTGTACTTACTGGAGATGGGGGTCCTGTGTGGAAATCCCTCTCCTCCACACGACTGGCACGCTCTAGGGCAACCTTGCCTCCCCCCCACCCCCCCCGCAGACGAGCTCCCCAATGACACATCATTAAATCTTGCCTCCCTTCACACGTCTTTATAAATATTCTGAATTCCTTCATTTTTTAAAGAGGCTTCCTTTTTATTCTTGGAGAAATGCAATCCATCCTTCCCAGCTTTGAAATGAAAATGAAAGTGGGGTTGGGGTGGGCAGAGATGAGTCAATCGTCCCGGGAGTCAGACCCCTTAGCAGGTTTGAAGGAACAACATCTGCCTGGAATCCCTGGCAAGACAGACGCCAGACGCAGTAAATGCCACGCCCCGGCTGCCAGCAGTGCCGGTGTTAGCTAGACAGGCAGACGTGGCGCTCTTGGCCTTTTCTTTCCAGGCCTGAGTATTATCAATACCGAGTAGGGCTGCCATCATCAAACATGGCAGCCGTGATTTAATTCTAGGAAACTGCTCTGAAATCAAAGAGGATCCACCAGAAAACTTATCCTCCTGAAAGGGTGTGCCATCAAAACCTATGTTCATTTTCTACATCCGTCTGCATTGTTCCCCCCCCCCCATATTGTGTAAAATCGCAGTGCATTTTGCAAGCCACAGGTCATTATTGTTGTGGATAAGGTGTCGCCTTTTATGCCACACAATTAATGTGCATGTTAAAGGGGTATGAATGCGAAAGCATAGGGCATTCATTTAATCTGAAGTTACTAGAGAAGCCCAAAATTGACGTATGATTATATTTTTGAGAAAAATCCATCCAGTCGTGCCAGAAGAGGGTCCAGATGTCCTTGTGTGGAAATCATGGAATTTCGAAGAGCTCACACAACGGCAAGAAATTTGTGGGATTGTGTGCACAAAGTGCTCATTTCTGGTCCGCATCTCAGTGGGGTTTAGGTGTGGATTGTGATGAGGCCTACCAAGAAGTAAACATTTTCTCATGTTTCAGCCTTTCTAATAAACATCTGCCTTTAAGTCTTGACTTTAACTCATGCTTCAGCTGTGCTTCAGGTTCATCTTATAACTTCTTGTGAAGTTTCCTCATGCATCACCCGATTCCTGATTCCTTTAATGATGTCAAGTTGTCTGGATCCTGTTGCCACAAAGCATCTTCACACCGTATCATTTCCACTGGTGTTTGACCACGAATAGAATACAGCATACAGATCATTTTTTGATCAACGTTTATCAGTCAGCAGAGGTTTCCTCCCAGTGGTCTTTTCCTAATGGAGTCATGAAAACTGACCTCTGCTGAGGAGAGACAGAGCTGCAGGTTGATATCTAGGGTTTCAGGTGAAGTCTTAAAAAATTCTATTCTCAAGGAAGCCATGTCAGATGATTCTTCAGGCCAGCATGGCTCTGATTGGTGAAGCGATGGATCTTCTTCTAGACTGATGAAGATGAAGACTGATTAGGCAGAGTTCTATGTACATACTGTATCATATATTGTGCAGTGATGTGTCATTAGAACCTGTGTAATGACAACCTTATTCTGACAGTGTAAATCAGATTCATACTCTGGCCAAGATGGGGCCTGACTGTTTAACTAAACCCACGATCCTGATTATCCCCCCTAATTATATCCTAATTATTCTCGAAGATGGTGGGTCTGTTTACTTTCTCATTTCCACACGAGACCAATGAAAGTATCAACACCAGTCGCTGTTATTTTTTCTCCCCCAGACTTCCAGGATATATGATAAATTTCACAAATTCAATATGGAAACCATAAAATGGGTAGCAATGGGCTAAATAATTATTTGAAATAACACTTTAAAGTCAGAATCTGAATGTGTTTATTGCTGGAAATGTGCTTATGACATAAGAAAACGGAAGGCAAATATATTTGTGTAATTTCTGCTGCAGAGAGTGAAAAATTTATAACTTTGCTTAATCAGCCAAAGGAATGGAGTAAAACATACTATCCCCGTTGGAGGAGATGACGATTTTAAAATCACAAACTCCTCTTAAATAAAAAATAAAAAATTGTGCTTCATGTTTAAAACATTACCTTCAATCAAAATATATAATGCACTGGAACAAAAGCCTTTAGAATGTCTTAATGCAACTTTAAAAATTTTTTTGTGAATTTTGACCACAAATATCCCAATTTATTCCCCAGGAACAACTATAAATCCTCCAGGTAAGAATAATAAATATGTATTACTAATAGGCTAGCACTTCACTGAGATGTTTTCCCAGTATAACCCTGATCTCTTTAGAGCTGGTAAGGTAATGATTGAATCTATACTGCACACACACCCTTTGTCAGGTATGTTGTCCATATACCTGGCAAGAAAGTGCAGGGCATTGGCTATCAGAGAGTCAGGTGACTGGGCTGTCCTCTCCTGTCATCCAGAATTAAGCATAAATTGATATGTTCTGCTGTTTCAGCCCCAGTAACCAGCACCACAGAATATGTCCCAGACCTTTAGGTGTCCTCTCTGAGACATATGTCTGCATTTTTTCTTAATATTTAACAGTGATCCTTTGTGATTACGGCTCGTGTTACGCCGTTTACCTGCCCAGACCATAAAATCCCTGTCCCCAATACACCTGCCCAACCTCCCTGTGTCCGGTAGATGAGTTTGGAACCAAACATGGGTAGCTGCGTTTCCATCGGGGCTGATGCATCAGTGCACCACACTGTTAACTGTTAGGAAAGGTGCTGAAGCATTTTTTGAGGAAAGTCTTTATACATCTGCATAATGGGATGAAACCTTTCTACCTGAAAAACACATGAAAAACACAAACCAGTAGCTTATAATCAGCAGAGGAGAAATCGATTCATTGACTGATATATTTAACTATCATTACTTGGTGGCTGTCCTGTGTCTTGTGCCCTGTGCTTCCTGTCATTGGCTTACTGAATAAGGCCTATAGATGGATGGATGGATGGATGAGGCAGACTGGAAGGATGCAGCTCTTGCAACAGATCATGAACAATACCTTGACTGTATCATAGAATTCTTTAATAATTTATTTATAAGACAAAAATTAAAATAGACAATTCTTAATGGCCATAATGTCATTTAATGATCCAGGTGGAGATTACAAGACAGTCAATGTGGAAGTTCGCGATGCTGTAAAGATAGCCACTGTCTGCTGATGAACCTTTTATCGCCTTGCTAAACAGAAGTAAGCATCATATTATGGGTTATCATGTGGAAGAACAGCTGACAGCCCCTTCCAAACACTCACGAGGATAAGAGGCGACTTAATTACTTTGTCCTGTGATTTGTAGCCGATTGCACAGTCACTGAGTGTACACATGCCAAAAACAATTTAACAGCTCGTTATCTATAATTTATCTTAATTTGTTTTGATCGTTAGATAATACTCTTTGGCACCTAAATGAGGCTTCTTTAAACTGATTATCTGAACCCCTAAATGCGGCTGCTGTTTGCAGATGGTATCTGAAGTCTGTCAGGACCTCTGATTTCCATTTCATTGGATTTAATTCTGGGAGGCAGTGGTGTGCATTACCGCCTGGTACAATCGCATTTGTCAGCACGGGACTTTTAAGTGCATTTCTATTAAATCGCTATTCTCTGATTTTATTAGGGATCCCCTACAAATGCTGGAGCAAGTCACAGATAATGCCTGCAGTTTCATTTTCTTAATTGCACATCAGTGGTATAACACGCTTGCCATAACTTGATTTGTTAAATAATCTTTGATTTGGGCATCCATCCCAGCTCCTCTTAATGAAAGAGGACAACCCAAACATCTGTTGCCATGGTGATTAAATCATCCACACATCTGTATTTTTGATGTGCTACCAGACATCTCTATGCTTTCTCAGGAACAGTTTTTCATGCCTGGGGAAAATATTAAATAATGTAATACAATAAGTAATATTCTACAGTATTTAATATTTAATTAATAAGGGAACTCATGGGTATTGCAGAGAATAACTGTTTGTGTTGTTTTTATAGGGATGGTTTTGGAATGAATTTACAATATGGCAGCAAGTTATCAAATTGTCTGTCGTTGTGCTTGTGTGAGTGAATGGTGTGTGAGTGAATGTGTGTGAGTGTGAGGGAATGGTGTGTGAGGGAATGGTGTGTGAGTGAATGGTGTGTGAGTGTGAGGGAATGGTGTGTGAGTGTGAGTGAATGTGTGTGAGTGTGAGGGAATGGTGTGTGAGTGTGAGTGAATGGTGTGTGAGTGTGAGTGAATATGTGTGTGAGTGTGAGGGAATGGTGTGTGAGTGTGAG
>JABFEB020000020.1:1465090-1483783 GCA_019775895.2 Stomatorhinus ivindoensis | reverse complement strand
CATAGTTAGCATTAGCATTTTTCAGATAGAAATGAATGAGCGGTCCCCATAAGGATATGTTTACCCTACATGTGCGCATGTGTGCGTGCGTGTGTGTGTGTGTGTTACAAGATTAGACTGCGTATATATTTTACATGTAAATGTAAGTGCATATAATTTTTTTCCAGTTTTTTTCATATTTTAATCACCATTTACGTCATGGATGATGCATTAAGTTCTGATTCGTATCAGCAGGCACTTACTGTTTATTTAAAAACAGGAGCAGACCTGAAGGGAGCTTTTTGTAACAGAGAGTGCAATCCAGGTGAAATACCTCCTCACCGAATACGTGAACGTTTGCTCAGACTACAGCTTCTCAAAAAAAAAACCCATGCCATTTTATACATAAACATCGCCTTGTCCTGTCCTTCTCAAATGTTCGTAATGATGCCAAATACGGTGTCAGTATACTGCATAATTTGTAAAAGCTACAGACTATGCAGTCAGTAATGCCTGCAGTATAGTGGGATGCTAAGTGCTAAAGTTAGCCTACATGAAATGTTACTTTTAAAAGTGTGTACAAGAAGAGCACGCTCAGCAGACGAGGGCGACTGATGAAAGCAGGACGCAGTCCTCACTGCAGCACGTGCACCTCAATGGGAGGAGCCGAAAACAGCACGGGACATTCTGTCGGCTACTTTGATAATGTCATGTGTCACCCTGTCTCGCCTGGTGCTCATGCCGCGACACCGCGAATACCTACTTTAACCGCAAAGTCCCTCCATTATTCCATTAATAAGCATATCCGTTTCTTCATGAAAATGCATCTCAGCTGCCTGCTAAATTATCACGTCTAGCGGAGCTGTCATGTGCTGGCGGGGGATGCTGTGCTCGCCTCTGGATACATCGGGTGTATATATGGTGTACATGGCTGTGCAGAATTTACGAGAGCGAATGTCTTAGTCATGTATACTTTGTTATGTTGGTCAAAGAATTATTTGTTACAGTTTGATTTGTTAAAAAATCAAGTCCGATTAACTGTGTGTGTGGGGGGGGGGGGTCAACGTAATTAATAACATATAACATCAATTCTGTGAAAAAAAATTGACGTCTAAACCAAGAAGGTGCTCGACTAAAACATGATATATATACAATAGGGATCCAGCAGCCAATAAAAAGTTATGCAGATTCTCATGTAACTCAAGGAAAGACAAAGGAAGAAAACGTTATAGTACAGTAATTTTGGGTGGGAACAGTTTCGTTCCCTTCCTGTTGTATATGATGGTTACTTTGATAAGACAAGAACTTAGTGGTTAATCTATATAAATATTCATAACTGTGCTGCTGTTTTAACAGGAACAAGTGACAATTTCTATTGTACGCAATTGTACTGAAAGCATGTTGGCTAATAAGTTTGAAATAATATAAAAATAAAATACGTATATAAAGATGTTTCTGTTTTTTTGTTGTTGTAAGTGAGTCGTCAGCTTTTGAACAAGTCTGTCACAGGCTGGATTTTTTGCTTAAGGAAGCATTGTAGCTTATTTGTGGAAATGATTATCGGAGTCAGCAGCGATGTTCGCTCTATAAGAACAGTGCTGTTACAACATGTAAAGGGGCAATTCTTAATTAAATTACCAGTTACTCGTAATTCCTTATTCAGTATGACAAAATGTATTATCCATTGTGATGTTTGAATATAAAGAGTCTTTATATCGTGTCTCTGTTTAGGAATGTGGGGCTAAAGTATTGTATAACTAATTAGAAATTCTTTTCTTAGACTGAAATGCCACGATATTGCTTTTCAGCCGCAAAAAGTGCATTTCAAATTGCCCCCACTTGTTCGGCAAAAGCTTGTCTTTCATCCCCATTGATTGGGTATTCTCTCATCTTGAAAGTTTTTAAAGCAAACAGTGAGGCCAAACTAACATATTGTTCACTTGAAAAAGAACCTGTTCTGTTTTTGGCAACACTTACTTACTGCGGGGCCATTCACAGATGTCCTCATAAATAAAGCCTTCGCTGGGTCTGCAAGCAGTATTGATGGGAACAATGGCTAGCATGCCACAGCATTTTTCCCCAGATATATCTCTCTTTCCGTAACGAAATAAGAAAACAAGTTATTCAAATAAATCAAGCCTTAAGTAAAATATGACGCATGTATTTAAATGTAATTCTGCTCTTTGAAACCGTGTGCTGCAAGGCCATATAGGCCGTTACTAAGCATTTTTTGTTTAAATGACAATTACTAATTCAGGAGTCATAAACAGGTCACGGTTACCAGTCGAGCGCTCGCGGTGTTTTTGACCGGTCGAAAGCCGGGTTGGTCGTAGGTGTAAATGCCAGTGTTACGAAAGTGGAAGAAATCTGTAGTTTAATCTCTGATTGCTCAGTACCGTAACAATTTAGCTTTGGATAATAAAATATTCTATATGTCATCCAAATTATTAATCATTTGTTAACGCCTAGTTTAACGGGCTGTAGTCATAATAGTGCCTATTTTGCCCGATACACAACTGATACATTCTAAAAAGAACGTATTTTAAACGTAGGCCTATCCCTAATGTCGTTTACTACTGGTTTTCTATTTAAGGAAAACATCTTCGACATCCTTACCATGCCGTGACATTTGCTGTTTTGCAGCGAACCATACGCAACATACCTCCAAGAGATACACAGATAATATTGCTCATTTCTGCTAGCTTAATAAAAAACGATTATTCATAATTCAGACCATACTTGCACATTTTAAATTCCCTGTAGAAAGAGAAAAGTGTCCTGGGCTCTCCCTGTGCCAGGAGATCCGCGCGCTTGTACAGTTCTGCTGGGCTGCGCGTTCTGGTGTCTGATCGAACCTCAGTTTCTGAGTTTCTGCGTTTACATCTGAGAAGGACACGTCGTTGTGAAATGTGAGAGACTGGATAATAATGTAGGACGGAAAAAATGTTTTTTTTTCTGTATTTATGATTAAAATATTTTATATATTGCACATATGTATCGTAACTTTATATACTCCGTCTCAACAGAACTGTACACATTAATTAAAATATTCAATTAATATTCAACTGAATATTCTATGCAGATTGAATTATTTATGTTAATTTAAATGAATGATTTATTGTGAAATTCTGGAAATTAACTATATTTTAATAAACAATAGAAATGAGTAAGGTTACAGCTATAAATTAAGTCAAATGCCATTTTTAAATTGCTATAATTACATTGTTGATTATTGGTTTAGTGCAACGAAGCAAAACTTGTAAACTCATTTTTGAAACTCGTTAGGACTTTAGCTATCTGTATGGACACTGTCGTCTTTCTTCGAATATTACGCAGTAGATTTGTTTCTATTCTTTGTTTTCTGACATCGAAAAATACCGTTTGCGCTTTACGTTTATTGGTAATACTGTTTATAATATTTAGAACCATGCAACAATTATGTTGCATTTAAAATGTGTTTTGGTATTTTCTACAAGTATAAATAATTTCACTTTTTTCGCCTACAACATTTATCAGAAGTGAAGGAGAACGAAAAGCGTTCAGATGTCAATGTTATTTCATATTCTTGTAGTTACAGAGATGGGCCTAATCTAAGGGACTACAACATAAAACATATCGAAAGTACGTCTAGCGCAGTTCATTGTAAAACTTTTAGCTTACTTTCGTATACTATATCTTTGCTCAGTGGGTAGCAACCAGGGTTGCGTTTTCACATCACTCGCATTCAGTGCGTGAGGATTTTATATGTTCCTCCGAGAACTACGGTTTCTTCCCGCAGTCCGCTATCTTCAAATTACCTGTAGCTTGACTGTGCATGTGAGTGTAAGCTGGCATCCAGTCCAAGATATACCCCAGCGCTGCCCTCTGTCCTGCCTGGGGTAGGCTGCAACCCCCCCCCCCCCCACCGCACGACCCAGACCGAAATAAACGACGGATGGTGGATGGAACTATTCTACCTTTGTGTAAAGTATTAAATGCCTATGTCATCCATTAAATAGACTTTTACTTTTTTAAACAAATTATAAACCGCATAATGGTTGTAGGCCTAAATGCCTTGTCTAAAAAATGATTTCAAAAATACCTTAAAGAGGATTCATTTATAGTGGATTTAATACTTAAAATGTCTTGGTTAATTTAACGAATGCTTATTCTGCAAATGTGAAAGTAATATGACTAATTGTCACTATTTTATATTATAATAGATCATATTCCTCGTTCTTATCGACGGGTTGTTTTGCTCCGTGTGTTCAGTGCCGAAAAAAAAATAGTGAAGTAAAGTAAAAAGTGTTTTATGAAATTTATCCGTCAGGGTGGAATTTACGTATTCGCTCTCAAATGGCTCAGGATAAGATGACTGGACAATTATTGACCCTAAATAGTAAGCCTCTCATTAATGTTAATTCACATGTACGGAACACCGTACAAACTTTAGATACATACAACAGAAAATTACTCTGTGTAACAGATGGCCTACATAGTTCGCTTATAAGGAATCCGTCGAATATCTCGATTCATCAGACCTAGGAAAACTTTAAAACGCTATAACTTTAATAATAACTTGTTGATTCGCTTCTATCGAAATTGTACTACAATCTAGCTAATTAAAAGTAAACGCCCCCATCATCTGTCTATGTGACTCAAACTGGGGCATTAAAGTTAGAAAATGTTACATAAAACCCAAGGGAATATTTATCCAGGTATATAAACTATCCAGATTAATGTAAACATGCGCACAGATAGATTTCTTTAGGAGAGGACGAACAATTTGTAATTATAATGTGGTACAATGATAAAGAGTTGTAAAGTATAGCGTTGTGATTGCAAGAATTTAAATAAGCTTATGTAATTCACTCCGTATTGTTGAATCAGGTGAATAATAAATGTATAGTGTAAGTAATTCGTTTTTGATTATTTTATATTTATTATTGCCTATAATAATAATAATAATAATCACTGGTAATAATAGGCTATTATTTTTGTTTTGAAGTGCTTAATACGTGGTGTTTTAATGATAACGGAGGGATGCATTATGTAAATATTATTGTCTTATGAACAACTCGAGCGCAATATGCCTTAAACCTCTCAATGGTTAGGGTTTGTGCGGGGGCAATTTTATGTTTCTAATGGCCAATTAATCGGAAATAGCTCTATAAAGCCAATTAACAGTGAAACTGCAAAATCAAGCGCAAGTCTGACACCTACCTGCCAGAGTTGGAAGAGCTGGGATAGACGCAGACAATCTGACTTAACCATTGAAATTACGCGACCCCAGTCCATTGCATACCGTGAACTACTACAACAACGCCTTTACAGTCCAAAGCCTGAAAATATTTGGATACAAGAGACATTTAATATCAACATTCGGGTGTCTTTTGGTATAAACTTATTAATGTAACTCATATATCGCAGAATTGGAAGCAGTAATGAGCACTCAATTTGGCATAAAATCGAACTCATTATCAGAGTTCGACATGATTGCTTAAGACAGAACAGGACGCGAAGCAGGTATAATTGAGTTAAATTATTGCTATGCTTTTTGGTCCGTATTATATTCACCAGGCGATACCGTATTACACTGCAAAATTAGTGGATTCACTCTTCACTTAAAAAATAATAACGAGGAAATCAGCTCACACCCAGAAGTCAAAATATATAAATTATTATTTTTAACTATGAAGCACTTTGGACATAAGCACTTATATATTTATCCCAAAAGTACTGTACAGCTGTATTTTCATAATTAACTTCAAAGATAGCGTACTGTCCATTTAAAATACAAAACGGGTAAATTAAATATACACATTAGTTTCAATACAAATAGTCTCTCGTGTCTGCAGCGTTAAAGACAGTTCTTCGGATTACCCCCTTGAATTGGCCATTCACAATTTTTTTGAATGACCATTTTCTTGATGAATGTGACATTTTCTCCATGAGTTTATTGTTATTATTGTTGTTCTTATTATTAATAATAACCTTTCTGTCAACAGCCAATAATAAATAAATGTCCTGTGATCGGAGAAGAAGTCAGTATTAAATGTTTGACATACCTTTCTTTAGTTCATAAGAGGAGTCTTTACAAAAATCTACTTGTGTTTGGCTCCTTAATTTGCTTTCCCTAACTAGAGCATCTGCTCTATTTAATACAGTCTGGTTTAATCCATTGAATTGTGTGGTAGACCCCGTGCTGGCTCCATGGCCGCTGTGCAGATGCCCAAAAGTCCCGTAGTTCGTGTAACCTGGGTAAAATGGTGATGTGTAGTAAATGGGTCTGGACAAGACCGTGCTGCTTGGAAAAGGGCAATGCGGGGATGATCGAGATGCTGAAGATTCGCTCGCTGCGATGACTCCGCTTTGACCCGTTCCCGTGGTCTGCGGTAGCTCGCTGTTACCCTTGCATCTGTCCGACGAAGTTGCTATCTCCGCGAGAGACCAAAGTTTAGGCTTAGGAGCAGATGGAGGCGAGTGAATCACAGACGTAACATTGCTGCCACCGTTCAGTGTGCTGGATGCGTGCACTGTTTCGGGTGACTTCTCTTGCACAGCAATCGGTGTTCCTCGTGGCAAATGTGGAGAAGACGTGGTTGGTTTCGGCGATAAGGCCACCAATTCTGTCCGATGGTCTTGCTCTCTTAATTCCGATTCAGTCAAAATGGGATCTGTCTCTTTCCCGGAATTCTCTTCCTTAAATCGATCACATGTAACTTCTCCCTGGGTTAATTTATGTTCTGCGGAAGAATAATAAAAAGTTATTGTAAACCTAGATAACGTTATATATACGTACGTATTTCAGTAGGCCATCAGAGCTACGCTAAACAAAATAATGACATAATCATCATTAGCAACAACAACAACAACATAATAATAATAATAATAATAAATAATAATAATATGCATAACCGAAATCACTTAAATAAAAAACACAATGAATACAATTAATAATGTCCAGATTGTGATTTTATTTATTTATTATTTCATGCAGTTCCTCTTCATAAATAATATACATCATTAACTCGCAATCAATTTACCACCATGAGTCGAAACGATCAAAATTAAAACTGCATTAATTTCATACAAACCTAATTCCGTGTCTGTCAAGTCTTCCTTTCCGGTCGGCTTGTGTTCTTCATCGTCGTTTTTCTCTAAGTCAATGTTTTCATCCTCCTCTTCATCTTCACTCCTGTTCCTCGGAGTCCAGGTCATCTTGTTCTCCTTCTTTAGCCTTCTCCTGGCGTTGGCGAACCAGGTGGACACTTGAGTCAGGGTCATTTTGGTGATAATGGCCAGCATGATTTTCTCGCCCTTTGTAGGGTACGGGTTTTTGCGGTGCTCGTTAAGCCAGGCCTTGAGGGTCGCAGTAGCATCCCGTGTAGCATTTTTGCGGTACGCAGGGTCCCCGTAGGGATATGAACCCAAGGGGGCTGCATAGGGGTGATATCCTAAAGACCCAGGCATTCCAGTCGCATGTTCGTATGGAGAGCCCTGAAATAACATTAGAAGGCAGACAGGAATAAATAACTTTTTCCAATAAAATACGTAAGATATAAGAATGACCCTGAAAATATAAATCAATACAAGTGTACATTAAAATTCTTCATTAATATATTTACACAGGTACATTAGGCTACATGTACTCATGTTTTCATTATTATTATTATTATTATTATTATTATTATATTGAAAACATGAGTACATGTAGCCTAATGTACCTGTGTTTGTAAAATATATTAATGAATACTACTACTACTACTACTACTAATAATAATAATAATAATAATAAGAATAATAATAACATAAATTATTGATTGGTGTATTGAACATACAGCCCACGCGAAACTATACGTTGTGGCATTGATTAATTAGAATTTGTCTTACACGGTTAACAGAGTGCTTTTATAGAATTAAAGTAAATGAAATGTTCGGGTAAGTGAACTATTTGCTCGTAAAAACCGTCAATTACTATATTATTTGTGACCAACTACGTCATTGAATTCATGGAGGTTTTATTTTTTGATGGAATTAATTATCGATACATTCCTTGTTAATGGTGCATTATTAATTAGTACTGGTTTAATCTAATATACATTTTAGGATTCTTAATAAGTACTTTAAAATTTAGACCTATAGATGTTTTAAATAATAATAATAATAATACATCTTGTACCGGCTTATTAAACACATAGATTATTAAAAACAGAAGATTATTTAATTGGCAGAATTGACTGAATTTACTTAACCGGTAATATAAGAAAAAATATACAACACAGGTATACTACAGCGATCACGCTGCTAATGTAATCTTGCCGCGCTCTATTCCTAAAAAACAAACCAACTGACAATGCAGACTCACGTTTTTACAACGTTGAGATTCATTTGGAATTTAACAAGGGAGATCATTTTGTTATTTTTTTTTTAGATTTTCCCTTGAACCTCAACAGGAAAGTAATTACGATTCTAGGAAAGTATCAAACAAACTTGGCGAAAACCACAGAACAATCACTCCCTCGTATACAGAGGAACGTTTATGTAGGTTAGAAAAAGTTTTCTTTGCAGAGATTACTTCATGCACTGTTTATTCAACGTTTCTTTCGATTGCCTGCGAAGACACTTACAACATACGAAGTGAATGTTGATGCCGCCGGATCCGTGGTGTATTGCAGAGTGGAGTTAAAGCCAGGCGAGGGGCTCGTGAACGCAGTAGATCCAGCATATGGGGCAAAAGCAGACCCAGACGAAGATCTCCCAATTTCCTCGGTCCTTGGTCCCGATATTACGCTAGCGCTGTACGCTGGACACGAATACAGTGCAAGAGAGGCTGACGGCTGATACAAGTAGCCCTGAGGATACGCCATGGTAAAACAGAAAATAAGCCACTTATTTATGTATCCTTGCCTCTCTTCCTCTATTTGCGCATGTATTTTCTCATCTGAAATGAGAGAGTTGCACCGGCAGCCTGCCGTCTGTTCCTCTCTAGGTGCGTACAGTAAAAAATAAATAAATAAAAAGGGTTTTAGCCGTAATATTTGATTGCTGTCAGCAGCAGCTGATCGTGTTTAGTTGTGCTCTCAGCGTTCTTTTTCGGTCTCACTCCCTTTCCCTCTTTCACTCTCGTTCTCTCTCTCTCTCTCTCTCTCTCTCTCTCCCTCTCTCTCTTTATCGCGCGCGCGAGCGCGCGCTCGCGCATGCATTGCTGGATAAGTTTCTTACAGTCGAGAGGGCGGGGGACTTTGCTTTTGGAAAATGTCCTGCCAAGATGCTAAGTTGGAGATCGAGTATTCTGACGCCTACCATGTGCATCACGCCCCTCCTCTTGGAGTGTAGGCAGCGAAGGAAGAGGCAAGATCATGCTGCGCTACCACAGCTCAGCCTAATGATCGACCCATCCGCCTCTCTCTCCCTCCCCCATTCACTCTATCCCCGCACTCTCCCGCCTTCTTTTTGTCTTCCTATTCTTTTCTTCCACTAACAAGGCGCATTGCTGCTCAGCTCAAGTGCTTTAGCCCCTTGATGGCAATCTTGCGCAGACCAGTAGAGTAGATCAACTTTCTCCGTTTTAAAGCGCACAACTTGAGGTCGTCATACGTTTCATTGGAAATTAGCTTCTGATGTCTTTCATTTCTAGTAGTTTATGTCAAGCTTTGCATAATTATTGTTATTTTTTAAATGCGTTTGGCATGTTTCGTGGGTATTATATGACATATGTTAGATTTCTTGAGCAAGCTTTTTGAAAACTGAAAAGCACGTATAGAATAGCGGACTTCGGGTGTAGATGTTAGAATTGTTCTCAGGTCGTGGTGTCGCTTATATGTATATTTATACGTCTATTATATTCGCATTTATTGTTTATATGCAAGTGAAAGTCAAACACTATTTGCGCGTAAAACTCATTCATTATAATTCGAAATTAATGATCATCACATAATATTACGAATATGACGATGAGCGGGATTAGTTCTACATTCTGATATGAAATTGAATGTTATTTATCAACAGTATACTCATTAAAGTCCGCGCTTCTATACAAGAAACGAATAAATTAATCACCATAAATAATAATAATAATTATTATTATTATAATAAATTATATTCAATCTTAAGCATATCGGTAAAGAAATTATTGCATTTCTTAATGTACATTTTACAAGGTAAAATGCATTTGGTAAAAATCGCAATAACCTATATGTCTTGATAACATGCTTGCTTATATGTTGGACTTACGTTTTATGTTTGTTAACTTATTAGATTCTTATTTTAGTTTTAATGGAGTATTTACTATTTTGAGCTTCAAATTTAGGTAGTATTGCACATCGGTATAGTACGTTGATTGAAAATATAAATATAAATATATTCCAAAGCATCAGTAAAGAATCCCAGGTAACTGCCGGATGTCAGTGTCTGACAAGTTGGAATCTCTGCTAGACCGAAAGGGATCGCTGTAGGCGCTGCTAAAAAGTGCATCTCCTCGGTCACGTGTCATTCTGTTCTGTATGAGTCTTTTGAGTCTAGAATGGATGTGCGGGCGTCTGAGGGAATTAGAAAACGAAATGAAGACATGTAGCTCAAGAATGATGATGATAGGGATAATTATATATGGAGGGCTACTTATACCACAATAATAAATATTTGAATTACTGTTGTTAACAATAACAGACCCCACTGATAGTAATACTAAAATGCAATACTACTATAAATACCAATACAAATACCAGCGTAGTACGTGTGATAATATCAACAAATCTATAATATTGATAAGTACTATATATATGCGAAAAATCTATATAGAAATGCAGCATTTCAAGGGGAAAGAAAATATCAGAAAATCTAGAAAAAAATGTATGGAAAGGATATATCATTTTATCACAACAGTAAAATCATTTAATATTACATGCTGTATTGCGCAGAAACATATAAACTACAATTCCCTTGGTCCTAAAAAGAATTTGGGCGTGGGCTTGTTTCGCAATCGACATTGTGATTGGTTGATCTGACAGTCGATCATTAAAACTTTGCATACCGGTCGTCAAGGATACCGGAAGAGGCTACAGCAGGCTGTTTTGAATAACGTTACAATTTACTAAAATTTGCTGACAATAATGACGTATCCTACTCCTCTACAGTTTGGAGAAGATGCATTATTTCTGCGATAGAGCACAATGAGAATGAGAGCTCACGTTTGGCTGTGGAGAATAAAAAGAAGACTCATTGTCATACAGCTCAAGAAAATAAGGTAAGGTGTTACGGAGCATGCTAACTAAAAACGAGCTTCTGTAAACGGAATCGAGCGCAAGTAGCCGGCTGTTGAAGGTATGTATCTGCTGATTAAAAACGACTAGTTAAATTGCACGAAATGCTTGAATAAGTTACGCTACTCGTAAACATTTTGGCTGAATGGTCTTAGCGAAAGAGTCGCTAAATGTGTATGTGGCTGGACGAAATGCCCTCTTAATTTGAAGTTCATTAGAGATTATGCCGTTTTTACAACTTGCTATCTGTTACTTTGCTCATATTATTACATAGTTAAATTCCAATTTAGGTGGTTAGTATAGCTGAATGCAAGTATACATTTATGTTAATTTTGGAAAGAACATTCTATGGAGGGACAGTGTGCGTCAAAACTTAAATTAGGGGAGTATATATGTTTAATAATGAATAAGTTTATAATTTTTGACACCTGAAAAATATCTGTAGTAGTACTTTTGGTGCATTTACGCCCATCTTGGTAGAACAGACGTTAGGTTTTAGGTTTCCTCTGAGCGCCCACGGTCCAGCGTCCACTCAGCAGAGTCTATCCAGCCCGCACTAGATTTGAAATTACGGTACGGCGGAGGCGCGAGGCGGCTTCTTAACCAATGGAGAGCCAGAGCGGCTCGGCGCGTAGCTTACTGTACTGATTGCCGCCTCCGCTTTCGCCGTGCGCTTATTTCTAAAGGGCTTGCTGTTAACAAAATAATCATCAGGTAAATGTGTAATTATTGTCAATCGGCACCCCCCCCCTCTAAAAAAAATCAAATGGTTAAATTAACTTAAGACAAACGATAGGCTGTTGCTCGTTTGTTTTTCCTGGCGTCACCAAGTGTAATTATCCGATTAAACTTTAATCTGTGTTTTGATACAAATAATATGTCAGTCAATTTTCCGATATATTAGCCACTTTAATATTCGCCTTACATAAACTGTCTTAATAATATGCCATGCTCCGCTCTTTATTTTTTAGGATATTTAGAATGGCAGTTATGCAAATGTCCCAGGTAGCCTACTATAGACTATCTTTTAGTGAAATTGTGTACAACTTGAACTATAACGATGAGATTTAGTTAGTAGAGATTTAGATTTAGATTCTGAATAGTTAACTGAAAAATTGATTTAGAAGAAAAGCCAACGTACACAGTAGTCCCACATGACGATTTTAATAACCGCTGTCTTAAAATATTTAGGCTACATGAGTCACATGTGTTATTTCCTGAATTACAATCTTACTTGAATTCATCCTAGTATTTAGATATATAGAAGCAACTTAGCTTGATAATTTACAGTATCTTTAAACGTGTATTCATGACAATTTCTGTTTTGCTGTGTGCACTATATTTATACAAAATTAGTTTCATATTAAAAAAACTCCATATGGAACAAAAAACAAACAATTTATAGGCTTTGCTTATTGTTGCACTCAGAAAACGATAAAATTACGATACGCGTTTCTTGGGATCTATAGATATACTGCATCACGCGTGAAAAAGTTGGTATCATATAGAATTTGCAAAGAAAAAGACAAATTTGTTCGCAAAAATGTTGCAAGTACAGATAATTTCATTTCAATGATTGTTTTAACCACTCGTCTTGTTCTAAAATCGAGTTGTCTTATATCCAGCATAATCTGACTTGGCATAACCTAATCATCATTTAGTATTGCACCATATAGGATGCCAACAGATTGCTTCCCTACATTATTTAGCTGTCCGTGGGTGTACTTAAAGGTTTTTGATTGATTATACTGTCAGGCCAATAAAAGATAACGCAGGTGTTTGTAATTATATTAATTAAGATACTGGGGAAATGTCTCTGTTACTGGGTGATATGCTAGCTGATGTATTAAGAGATAATTTATTTTGACAGAGACTGTTCCCAAAGCTTGCTCAATAATAAATACAAACAATGCACTTTATAGTTTAAACGAGATGACAGCTTGGATCAGGGGTTAATCATTTCGGAAATTTTATTGCATCAATGCATATTTTAAAGATCCGTGTCACCATACAAGACATTTTATTGTGTACGGGCGTGTTGCGGTAAATGTACATTAAACTATACTACGGGAAACATAAGTCGATTGGCAAAGCTGATTATATATGGAAAATATAAGCAATTTACTATCCAGAAAATTCTACCTACTGTCTCTAGAACTGAGTCCACATGTTGAATTATCGAGTAACAAAATTAAATGACAATCTATAGGCCTATTCCTTGTCAAATGTATAATACGCCGAACATCAGGTGCATCCTGAACCATTGTTATTAATGTAAGCATCCTTTTTTTAGTAGTGGTGTGATAGGTCGTTTAGGAATGGCATTGAGGGACCGTTAAAGATTGTTTATATATCTCCACGTATGTCTTTGCAAACATTCTAAGTCTATTATAGGTTGCATCGGTGTTCGCCAATATGTATTTTATAATAATTTTTAACTTGCAATTTTAATTTTAACTATCATATGATCAAGATTGGCAGATGACACATGACATGATAAAGCTGAAGGATAAGTTTTGTAATCCTTAAAAAAAATTCAGTTATGGTATGTGGTAACTGATTGGGTCTTTGTACAATTATGTCAGTTTGTAAAAAATGTTTTTTGAACTGGGTCTACAGAATCTGAACGTTACACCTTTCTGTATATTTAATTAGAATTGACGGCGAGGTTTCTTTAAAAATGACACCGGAATTAACATGGTTTTATTGCTGTAGTATAACTCGGTGGATTGTACAAATAAACCATCAAGGGAAACTGTGTGGAACTTTACACACCGAAGGTTTTATCGGCTATTTTAATCTGTTTGTTTTTATTTTAGATTCTAGATCTTTTTTTATTCTAGTTTGCATTCAAAAATCACTGGCATGGTGTGAAGTTTGCCATAACATTTAAACAATACGGCGGTTTCTGTTTTGTTTAATGGTAATAGGCGTAATGAAACCTGCTGTTTTTTTTAAGTCAAATATAGCACTCTTTTGGCCTGACATCGAATGATGGTTAATATGTGTAAAATTCGAAATATGTTATAAACACTTTTCCCTAAATGCATATAGACATGTCTCACATTTGAATAAAACAAATGTCTGGTCATAAGTTGATTTTTTTAAATAAATAGTGCCAGCTCCAGGATATTTTTTTCAGGGTTCGACTGTAAACATGCAATTGAAAGAGTATAAGCGTTACAGATTTTGGACCATACTGGATTTTTCTTTTTTGTATACGAGTGCATTGTGATTTGTCGCCCTCTTTGGCGGATAATAGAATCGTTCTTTTAGCAGGTGTCAACAGGAAATACTTGAATATTTCTTGGCACTGAAAATATTGATAATGACATAGTTATGTCTACTGCCTGTTAAAAATGTCAGCCTTTCGGTTTAGATTCATAGATACCTTGATATTTATAATGTACTATAATCAGCTTTTTATCAAAGAAGGTTTTTCGAGAACTGGTCTTATTCCTTAGTGTGGTAAGTGCCACTGTGTAATAGAAAATGACTGTAAACCTGCAGGGTTCAGAGGAGAAATTTTATCTACTTTTTGTATCAGGACTGTAAACATCAGTGTTACATCTTGATTTGTACTAGATTGAACTGAAGTTTGTAATACCAGCAAAGCTTTAATTCATAATGAGACTTGATAGAGTGTTTAGGGTTTTGAAGATTACACAAAAGTTCTGTTCATACGTAATGTGGATTGTAGTAGTAGAATACCAACTTGAATATATATATATATTAAAGTTATAATTTAAAAAGTTACCTTTTATTTTGCTATTTAAAGATGAGAAAGTATCAAAAAAATATTAAGGCAAATTTACCTGTGTAGACTGTATGTTTATTATTTTTGTGGTGGTCCTGTCCATGATGCTCAATGCAGTTTCCCTGTCCTCTACGTCTCTACTGCTGTGGTTTACACCATGGTAAGCCCAAAGGTGATGACTACATTATCATGAATTGAAAGATTTAGAGGATTACTGTTCAGAATTTCATTGATGAGTGTGTGATAGAACATTTTTTGTGACAAAGCTGGAAACAGTACCTGGCTTTATTTGAGTGACTTTAACAAAACAGCAAACTTTTAGTGGCAGAAATAATAATTTGCTGCTGCTTGACAAGACAAATCACTAGCCATGAACACTGCAATTAAACAGCGTACTTAATTATTTTTCTTTTACTTTGTTTTATTTTCTGATTTATTAATTTTATCTGGTTTATTGGAAAATCATGGATAAATGGTATAACTTTTTTTTCCAGTTACAGATAATAGAGGTGTAAATAGTGCTTTGAGCCAATGGTTTTATAACTGTGAAAACTGACCATATATATATTAGGATTTTAAAGCATTTTAATACATACATTCATTAAAACGACAGGGAGATTCATTATGGGAACACTGGCTATGAATGGCTATAGGAATCTGTGCAGAATTTATCATCACCTGCATCCCAGCTCCAAAAATCTCTGTCTGTCCTGAATTTCCTATCTGTCCATTGACTTTGTTGGAAGGCAGCAAATGGCACAAATCTGAAGACAAACATATTTAGATAAAAGTCTCAGCTGAGACTTCACTGTCAACAAACTGTTAATGACCTGTATGTATTGAAAATTTCTTTTGATGTAATCCATGGAAAAATATCAATATTTGTCTATACAATTTCTAATATTATTGCTTGCAGAAGATACTGGAATTATGTGCAATAATTGGTTAGATGTTACGCTGCAGGGTAGTGAAAACTAGGGAGATCATATTTCTTTTATTTACAAATGTTGCAATATGTTTCCTGTTGTTAGTTGTTGAAATTGCAACCAGTGAAACTATGAGTATGAAGTTGGGAAAGATGTTCGATAGCCAGCGGTCTGATGCTTGTATGAATCTCTGCTCTATCATTGGCCATAAAACAGGTGCGCCTGGGCTCATCAGTTGTCAGGCTGAATCTCAGCCATTTCAATTTACTTGGTCCAGCCAAATGTTTTAAAGAGGAATGTGTTAAAAAATTGAAAATTCAAATAAATTTTTATATTTGTAAATGTAAGCCCAGCTAAGGAATTACAGCCTATATTATACTGGAAAGATGAGCTACTGCTTGTTTTAAAAGGAAAGTACTTTATGTGCTGAAAGCATTCCTCCAGAATTCAGTGCATTGCTGCAGCGTTTTAATGTTCTGAGAAATACGAGTATCGTTAACTCATTTAGAGTGGACAGACTTCAGGAGAGCTTTAAACGATTGTGCTTTTGATGCTCTTTGCAGGAACATAAGTGCAAAGGTTATGTGAATGAATATAGATTAGATGACTGTTGATGTCATCAGGCAGATGTTTTTTTTTGCTTGTATATGTTATATTCATTACGTATGAATGTAAAATAATATTTTCTCTGTTTTGTTAGACATGTTTGGAGTAGTATATGTAACATTTAAAAATGCACCTCTCCATCATGTCAACTTCATCCCTTTCTACATGCTCTGGTGTAGTCAACCAGGCGTCTCAGGAACCTTCACTAAGTCAGAGAGGCTGTATTAGTTTGAGGCTGGAACCCTTTAATCAAAGGAGTGTGTGGCTAAAGAAGGGTTGTTATGTTCTGTGGGTTTCTGTTGCAGCGCTGGTATTTGCTGCTCTTGTTCTTACTTATAAGACTTCGATGGCCCATGCTTTGTGTGATGTTTCATAAACACTGAATGGTGAGAGCACTCTTCAGATTTTGATTATTCTGCCTGTCCGCATTCCATCCATGCCCCACTGCATTCTCCTTCTCCCAGCAGGTATTGGGTTTCTCAAAAGTCTTTGTTGCGTTTAAACAGTTACAGTCCCCTTGCTTCAGGTGCCATATGTAATCTGCTAAGATAACAACGACACCATTGTTTTTTGTTTTGTTTTGTCTGTATCTTCATAATGGAGTATTCCTGAACCTCTGCAGAATCCAGTACCTTTTATGGTGTTGAAGAATATCAGTACCGAAATTGGACTTGGTGAAGGGATTCTGACATTGAAGGGCAGGGATCACAGACCAGAATATGTAGGTTGATGATTATGCTTGTTTGAATGTAGTTACTGTTAACATTTTACATAATAGAACAGTGTGTGATGTTGAAATGGCAGATGGATGAACAATTGTGAATTGGTCTATAATATAAACCCATCACCTTTTTAGCAGTCAATGTATAACAAAGGCTATACAGTACAAATATAGTAATAAATCTACATCATATCAAATCAAATTTGATAATCATTGATAAGTATTCATATGGTATTTTATGTGATTGACTTTTACTATTCATTCTATCACTCTAGGGAAAGTATAATGTAAATTCTATAGTTTTGTACATGCATGCATATTCTATCACCTCACTTAATGATTTTCACATGTTAGGTTTCTAGGCTAAGATAGTTTGTGTAACCACTAAACTCAATGCTTTAAAACATGCAGTTAAAAGCACTGTATAAAATTACCGTATCATAGAAATGTTTTGCTCTTCCACCACAGAATTATACTAAGGAATTATTGAAAAGCAAATCACTAAATGAAAAGGCACCTTTAGTCTAGAGAAGAATTTCTATGCAGATTACGTGAAGCAGCGGCCTATTTGTCTCTGCAGAGTGCAGTTTCTAATGGACAGCTCTCGCTAATCACTCCTGATGCAGCGTAGCATGTAATTACTCCGCCAAACGTTTGCTTTCTGCAGCCGAACAGTGGGTCTTTTGACTTGTGCTTCCGTGTCTTTCATCACTGCTCTAAGGTTCCTCGGGCAGAAAAGTTAAGCAGCTTCTCAATATTTTGGCAATAGTCTGCTTGAAAACCGTGGAGAGGTGCTCTGTGTAAAGGTTGCGTTTCTCCTTTGTGGCCTTCAACTTAAACCGCTTTGAAATCAGAGCCAGACCTTGATCAAAAATAGTCCTAATGACTCAGATCAGGAACAAATGAGAACATTGGGACCACAAAAATGAACCGCACCAAAAGTCTGCTTTAATGTTTGTGTATTTTGGAGAAAAGTTGCAAATTAGAAAAAAGCTCATGTTTGCCATATTTATTTTCCACTAGCTTTTCTCCCTCGTTATTCTTTTCCCTCTTCCTCAGGCTGTTTTCCTTGTTATTAGATATCCGTGTCTACTATACAGTTCTTAAATGTTAATACGAAACAATGCAAATTCTCTGATGGAGGATACAGGGAGAACAAGTATTAGACAGCAGGAACAGAGGCTATTAGTTAGATTTCATGGGCTT
The DNA here is from genome assembly GCA_019775895.2 of Stomatorhinus ivindoensis. NCBI lineage: Eukaryota > Metazoa > Chordata > Actinopteri > Osteoglossiformes > Mormyridae > Stomatorhinus > Stomatorhinus ivindoensis. The sequence goes on along the minus strand of JABFEB020000020.1, from coordinate 1,465,348 downwards.
CTTGTGATCCCAGCCCTGACGGGACCTTTGTCCCATTGGGCGCAGTGTGCTGGGCATCATGCCTACTAACCCCTATAAGCTGGATCCCAGGGACCTCAGTGTCACATCATCAGTCTGCACATTGTATTATTACTATCTAGAACAAATGAAGTCCATTCTACAGCTACATTTTGTATTAATTTGGAATACACACGCATTATCTCTCTCTCTCTCTCTCTCTCTCTCTCTCTCTCTCTATATATATATATATATATATAT
>JABFEB020000020.1:1438970-1464990 GCA_019775895.2 Stomatorhinus ivindoensis | reverse complement strand
ATCTCCTAAAACGTTTTATTTCAACAAAATTGCGTGATCCCAAGTTTTAGGCTATCACAGTGCTGAAAATGGACCGTTTCTACATATGAATTGTGAAAGCTTTGAAAGAATATTTTGGAAAGACAAAAGCTGCGTTAGCCTGCTTCGCTGTATTCTAGACAAATTAGCTAAGGTCTTAGTGGGCAAAACGACAAAAGGTTTCTCGTAGTCCATATGTTTAATTAATTGAAAAATGCTCAGATTGCTTTTACAGTGGTTTTGCGATGCAAAAAATAAATTAAATCAGTGTTGCCAGCACTCAGCCATAATTAGCACCCATGGGAGTGAAACATTTAGCATTAGCAATGTTACAGCACCTCGGACACAGATTTCTATTTTAGTAATGAAAGAAATACGGCTTGAGCGCAAAAGGGCTCGCAGGCGACAGCTGACGCGGAGAGCAGCGTGGGACGTTTCAATAAGACACCTCGTCGGAGATCCCACGCTGCCGCTCTGCTCATTTGGCGGAGACTTGCAGCTTTCATTGCTCACACTAACGCGTTACTATTTACATTTCTAATTGGGAGGCAAGCCAACACTGCTGGAGGAATATCTCGTCCGGCTCAACCCGCCGACCGTAAGCACAACCTAACACGCCAGCTAATGTCAGCTCAGAAATGTCATCGCCTATAAAAGTAAAAAAAAATGTTAACGAGATGCACTTGTTTATTCAGAGCTTAATTACATGTGAAGGGAAATTGCCTCAGCGATACTATAGGGCTTCGGGGCCTTAATGAACTGAGCTGATGGATGGCGTAACACCCTAAGGGATTCCTGCTCAAGTTAACTTCGGTGTAGCGCTTGGGTCGGACCCAGCCTGACAGCTAAACTGTGTTTAATGCATAGTTAGCGAGTTGTCTAGCCACTTCCTTTTCATTTGCAGTGTGATTGTGTACGGACGGCTGCAGCTGAATGTGGCAATACTATACCCGTAAAGCTATCAGTCTCCCAGTCAATGAGAGCTGATGAAGGCTATTTAGACTGCAAGTGTTGGAACTGTCTATACGGAGGCTTTTAAAGACGTGCAGCTGGAAAAAGGAGCTCAAATGTATCGAAGTACAGTTTATGGTCTAAGCAAGTTATGGCCAAAGAAATACAGTGAACTTTATTACATCTTTTAAACCAAAGTGTAAGAAAAACTCTGATTGTACTGTGCTAATATTGCCCCCCTAAAATCAGCTAATCCATTCAGTACACAGACTTAAGTGTTTTGTGGATCTGCCTTTGGCAGATATGAGGAATGCATGTGTTCATGACCAAGACCGATTTCTCATGGCCAAGTATGATCAGAACTGTACACCTCAAACAAAAAATAATATCCTACAGTTTAGATCACCATTAAACGGGAGCAGGATCATTCTCAGAGTGACTCAAATGTCCTATCGTTTTCTCTGAATCAAGCTTGTTTTCAGCATATATAGAGAGCAATCCAGAATTGTGAAGAAAATGCTTCTTCCAGAAATGATTGGGGATATTTGAGCCTGAGGCCGATTCAAGCTCAAATATTTGTTTATTTTCTTGCTAAATGCTAGGATGGTGTGTAGATGAAACAGGTGAGGGCTCTGCCACATCCCGGAGTGGACACACATGGGGTGATGAGATGGGTGCCAGGCAGTGACATCCATATTGTTAATGAGCTCAGCTTCTGTCTCCCATACTAAAATAGGTGACATCATTGATTATATTTGGTAAAAAAAAAAAAAAATCGGTTTATAAACCCATTTTACAATATTTAGCGCCTAAACAATAAAATTGATTTTATTCAGATCAGAATATCTTTAGGAATGTTAAAATTGTACCAGGTAATTATTTATGGGGATTATTCATGTAGCAGTTTGTATTTTGTGGTTTAAACAGAGGGTGTTTAAAAAGAGTCAATTATGAAAAACGAATGACGGTGTTGCCTCATGATCATCCTCGACTGGTTAAGTTATAGTTTGATCACAGTGCTGTGAAGCAAGGAAATGATTTTGTAATGTAATGTATGACCCAGGCCATTCCGATGTGAGGCCAAGGGCTGGTTTGCACTGAGAATCTAGCATGCAGTTAGCACAGGTCTCTCCCTGTCACTGATGGTCACGATGTCCACTGGAGGGCAAACACGGGCGGCGGGGCTGAGCTGCCTCTTTTGAAGTTCTCTCCAAGGCAGTAGATTGATATCAGTTTAAGCCCCAAGCCCCTGCCAAAGTGGTCTCCCTAGGTTAACGCGATGGCCTCCACGTTAACCCACTGGCCTTTCAGCAAGGCTAAAGGCCCTGACTTTTTTCCTTCAATAATGGTTTTTCTGCACCCAGATGCAAACTGTACTATTGTGTCAAGTACCTTTGCCTACTGTCTTTCCTATTTTCCTGTCTGAAATGGTAGTTATTTAAGTTTAAGTGAAATGTTTGTTGTTTCAGTGATTTTGCACTTGAGTAGTGAGTGGCTGCAGTGTGTACACCATCCCTCCAGCCTGCTATCCCTGTACCCCACGTCTGCTGGACTTGCAGTGTAATGGAAGTGACTTGTGTGGCAGAGAGCATTTTAGAACATCACTGTGACTCGTGACAGGTACATACAAAGTTGTGCCTTTGCTTACCAATGTGCATGAAGAGTCATTTGTTTATACTCTTAGTGCATTTTCTTGTACATGTAATAAATGGTTAGGGGTAAACTGCACACTTATCAAAATCCAACCTGACACAAAGGTGTAGCTTTGAGGCAGATTAAAATGATGTTTCTCCTTGTCATATATATGTTTGATTTAAATTGACCGTGTAATCTACGTATTTTATTATATAGGGCCACAGTACTGCAGAAGCAACTGAGTACGACTTCTTTTGTTGTATAATGTGCATTTTTTGTTGACTGGTACTTCTAATGAAAGATGTATTATTTAGTGAGGGTGTGCATTTTTAAATTCTCTCTGTGCTGTGATTCCAGTGGGCCTGTTAGCTGAGCAGTGCTGGGTGAGAGATGTCCATCTGTTTTTCTTTGTGTCTGAAGCTTGTACTAATGCTGGCTAGTCTTTTTTCCCCTTCTCTGCCCTTTCTCACACATTCCTGGCTTTCGTTTTTAATCTCTACGGGCCACATTAATGTAATAATAATTTTTTTTAGCTAAACAGTTTTTATTTCCACTGAGATTATTTCACTCAGGTGCCTTGTTTATTCCAGCCTTTTCTCCCTCTCAGGCCTAGGGTCAGATGGATTTTCCTAGGCAGGGTATAGGAGCATTGAGTTGAAAATCATTCCGATAGGGAGATCCAGTGTTCAGTGAAGCCTTTCGCATATATAAATGGAGAACTTAGAATATCTAAACCATTACTTAACCTCCAAATCAGTTCTGCTTGTCTGGCTGATGGACAATTTTAATATGACCTGAGAGTCTGTCTGCGGTCCATTCTCTGAAATGCTCGTGTGTGAGTTGGCTTATTTTCATATCTCTGAGCATTTATTTAACATAAAATGAAATAGTGAGCATAACCTCTCCTATATCTCAGACTGTTACAGGATTCAGATTTTTATTTTTAGCTACATTTGTCTTTCGCTAAATTCCGAAAATTAATATAGATTTTATTATATAAGATATAAAGTATGTTATGTCCTTTGGGAGGTTGTGCTAGAGATGTTTGTGGAATAATTAAAGTGTGTGTGGGGGGAATCAAATAGCTAAATGGAACCTGTATCATTGTCTCATTACCAGCTGCAGTATCTCTACATAGTTTAAATAAGAAATTTGCTCCTCAGATTAAAGTCTGTGAAATGTGATTTTCACTGGCACAAAAAATGTAAGTATTGTCTGTCTTCTGTATATGAATGTCCTCAAGGTTTATTAATGTGCAAATAGGTCAAAATACCTTTACTCCCTTACCCATGGCACAGAGCTGTTTAAGGGAAGAGATTTACAAATCAGCCTGTGTGGATTTAAGCCCCAGAGCTCCACTGCGGAACCTATATGAGAATTTAATTCTCAGACAGTGCGTTTATGATAGTCCATTACCCTCTGTAGAGTGTTCGTGTTTACTGATCTGTACAGTTCTCAAATAGGTTTCTCAAGTACCTTTACCTGCTTGACGGAAGTGTATTCAAATGAAATTGGGTTTATAGATTGGTATTATAAAGATACCGGTATCATGCATAAAGTTATTTGGCTCTCAGAAGCATACAAATGGGGAAATCTTTGGATGAAGATACCTAGGAAGTAATATGAATGCAAATAGGATTAAGCAGCCGCGTTAGTGTGTGATATGAAGTTTCTGTTGCTTGGTGTTTAGCTGGGCTCAGATGTCTCTCAGACAGCATGCCGTTCCCCACACTGAAAGTGCAGGATGCTAGCTAATCCAAAGCCAAACTGTTTCACAGTGCACCTCCAGCTCCCCTCGTGTCTTCACCTTGATTAACTCTTTGAGTTTTATTGCGTTGCTAATTTTGACAGTTTGTGCCAAAGTGCCGTAGAATGTTTTCCTCCCTGGCTCCCTGCTCGTACAGTCTCTGTACTAATTATCAGCAAACTGTCAGGCCAGGGAAATTTAGCGTGCTGTAGTGCACATTTGGTTCAGCAATCCTAGTGGGTAACTCCACATGGAATATTCTCTCCTATTTAGAATTCTCCCATTTCACAGGTTTTATTAAACATCAGGTTACAAATGAGATAATTATTCTTTAAGTTGAAATAATTTCTTTCGTAAAATCTACCGTTGTTTAATGCCAGTCCAATTTTTTGCTTTATATAATGCTTTATATATTTTTGAAGTTCCATGCTGCATTAAATTTTGTTAGAGGAACCATAATATGTTAATGCGTTTTATACCAGTTGTATTTTAAGAAATGCTTTTCACATGATTGTGGGTTTTTTGTGTTTATATTTGAATATATAGGCCATGTCCTGCTGATTCTTAACTGTTCCAACGGTTCCAAGTCTGTTTTTATGTCTGCCAGTAAATTAAGAAGAAAAAAAAACCTTGCTGAGCTGTAAATTTTGGAGCTTTCGTTAGTCACCCTGAAGTCATTATTTCAGATCTCAATAGCCTTTTCTTTTGCCTCTGAAGCTGAGGACTCATGGAGCTGGGTAGTAAAGAAAGCTGACACTCATTGGGACCAGGGGCTATACAGGTCCAGCGGCACAAAGGGGTCAAATGCCGGCCTGTATGATGATATACTCTGGGCTGTGGCACTCTGCTGACAGCGCTCTAACTAGACTGCTTTATTATCTGTTTCATTTACTTTTTGAAGTATTTCAGTATCTGGCTTGTAAAACAAGCAAAAAAACTAAATTTTTTAAATGGTATGTTTAATCTTGTTTCCATTCATATTCAGCACACTGCAACAAAATTTCATTGATTAATCAACTTTTTTATAATGAAACAATTATAAGTGTATATAATGTGCACCTTCTACAAGTGTAGAATGGCAAGTTTTCTACAACTTGCCTTTTTTCCTGCTCATTTTAAATTCCATTGCTTGCTTTGGAAGTTTCCAGAGGGCAGGACAGTGCTGTTTTGTCCATGACAATGGGGAGACTGTGGACTTAAGGAGGTCCAGACATGAATAGAACTCTCCACCATTGCTTGCTCTTCAATTTGGAATTGATCGCTTAGCAAACATTGCCTTTTATTCAAGTCCTCCTTTGTAAACATTTTTCTAAAGATGAAGAAAGTATACTCATTTAAGGCAGAGTGAGTTAATTAACACGGTGAAGAAGATAATCAAAGCAAAGCTTGCTAAAATGCATTAGCGTCACGTTTGAGACAGACCACTGTTGGTGAACATGCCATCCCCTATAAGAAAGGCATGATGTATGTGTGAGTTATGAAACATGATGACGGGCTTGGCAAAGACCTTTTATTGTTTGTTTTGTTTTTTCCTAATCCCCCCCCATCCCCTCCAGATGGATAAAAATTACTTTACTTGTCTTAAGTGTATAGAATTGAGGATTATTTTTGATGGGCTGTTGGAGCTGAAACACTCATCTTGTCAAGAACAAGGAGTCTGTCTTCATGAGGTGTGTCTTTGATCTGAGTAATTAAAGTCACTCAGGCCTGGACAGTTGACATTGGCCCCTGCCAAAGGTATGGGGCAGACAGCAGGCCAAATACCCTTCCCAACTCATACACTGGAATCCGGCCGAGATCCTGCGGCCCAAACCTGCCGGGCCCTGTGATCTGACCCAACCCACCTGACGGGTGGAGTGGATGTGGTGGTTCCTTTGCATCTGCTGTAAGATACAGTCCCCAGAACTCCCCTATTTCAAAAACCTTAATGCTGAATTTGCGGCTCGTGGGCTTGTAACCTAGAAGTTTATGACAAAACGGCACCCCCAACCAGCTCCTGGAACCTGATACGATTGGCCTTTGTTGTAACGAATAGTCCCAGGGCCACATAAAAGGCAAAGGCACCCTTGGAAACGAGGAGCTGGTTTGCTGAGAGAGTGATGTTAGCAGAGATGTCTGCGTCTCTGCGTGCTCCATGTTCGGCAAGGCCCACATCGCTAACGCCACATCACTTCAACGTTTCACATACTTCTGTCCCTGTCTCCTGTCGTGGAAGCATGCCTGCAGTCATTTATTAATGCTCACTTTTATAAATTACTTTTAATTAAGCAAGATGGTAAGACAAACCCGAGCACGGTTGACCTTACTTTGTGCTTTTGTGGTTTTTAAAGCTGTTTGTACAAGATGTTCATTTAAGTTATAATTTCGGAGTACGAATAACCTCTGACTACCCTGGCCCCATAGTATGTGTAACTGTTGGTGTGGTTTTTAAAGTTGTCAGCTGATTGTGGTGAAAGCTGTAATGACACCAATTAAGCCTTTTAGCTGAGAAGGCTAAACTGAATGGCGCATGAAGAGGTGCTCCTTCCTGATCTCATATGCCTGCCTGTGACGTGTGGAAAATGTGTATGAATATTAGAGGCTGTTTCTTAGACCTGGAGCAGAGCTGCAGAGTGCCTTTGTAATTCACCAGTGTGTCATTCAACCCCTCATCCCTAGTTTAATCTGCAAATGCACCACTGGCCATCAGTGTGTGTTTAGCCTTTTCTATCACCCCCAGGAGTGTAATTTAGTAATACATGACAGAGTGGCTATGTTTGCAGTCCCTAGTTTTAAAACATTTATTTCCTCTCTGCTTTTTCCAGTCAGACCCATGATTAGTGACTACTAAAGAGCTAAAAGGGCACTGGGGAAGTTCCCCTCTGCTCAGGGTGTCAGGCTGTGTTATCTTTGGGAGTATTTCTGTGTCCCGCTGGTGTGCTGAACAAGTCATTATGTCATGGAGTCTATCAGTATTCCTGCGGGATGCACCATCTTGCGTCATCACACTCAGTCCATCAATAAATCACATCTGCTCCCATTTGCTGTGCATTTGTAAGTAATGGAGTATCACTTTCCACTTGAAGTGGGAGTTGTATGTTTCCAGCCTTGGTGGGAAGTCAGGCCTAAAATAAACCTTAAAAACAGTAGAAATAAATGGCCTGTTGCTTTCATTGTGTCCGAAGTTAAGCATCTAATGGGAAAGAATTGATGTGAATATACATCACATGTTGGAAATGACAGCCAAATGCATATGTTGGTAAATACAGTACAGCCTACATTTAAAGTTTAGTCTGTTGTGTAGACCTCTAGAAAGGCTTAGCTTAGTTGGTCAGGATGATTGGCTTGGGGGGATTACAGCCTGTTAACAGGCTTATTACTCAAGATCACTGTTTGTGGTCCTATATCTATGTGGTTTTCTGAATTCCAGTTTCTGCTGAGGAATTTGACACTGATGTTCAACAGCACTTCAGGGGTCTGGCTTGATATCTAAATACATAAACTCAGTTATTTTCCTTATGATTGTGGCATGTTGACTGGTTAGCTAAACTGGCTATGGCGTTATGCTAATAATGCCAGGGTCGCAGGTTCGAATCTTATATGGGCGAGGTGTCAGTATTTAGCGGGGTGGCTCAGTGGGCTCAGTCTCTGTGCTGCGATTGGAAGGCCCTTTGACCCCCAGCTCCAGGGGGCTGCAGGGGGCCGGCCTTCCCTTTGACCCCCAGCTCCAGGGGGCTGCAGGGGGCCGGCCTTCCCTTTGATCCCCCAGCTTGCTCTTGACCGTACAGGTCTCAGTGAAGAGCAGGATGGAGTGGGCCAACAGAAAAATTCCCTGCAGGGATCAGTGATGTATCATTCTATTCTATTCAGTGTAATAAAACGTTTCAGTATCTTTAAATAGATTTTTTTCAAACCATTAATGAATTAATTCAGAACATTTCTAGTACATAAAAGTGGCTCCTACATGAAGCATGAAGAGAAGCCCGCAGTCAGAAAAATGGATGGTGATGGATGGATCCGATAGTTTATGTGGAGGGTAAAACGTCATAGCACTTAAAACATTCCCACTTTTGCCGCATGCAGGTATGTGTCAAGATTCACAGTGACTGCCACCACCTGCTTTGTCATTTTTCTGTAATGATGCATATTGGAACGTTTGCGTTTTTATTTTGACATTTTTGTGGTTTTATATGATACTAGCCACATCAAACAACCACATGTTTCGAGCATCGGAAGAACAGTCCAACACGTGACATCGGTGTCTCTTAGTTTAGATTCTCCAGATTGACTGTGACACTGTAATGACTGCCTGCTACTTTTGTATTGAATGGTAAATACACAAATGTTGGGGAGGCGTAAATAGGGAAGCTGTCGCTCAGTGTGTCTGTGCTTAGGACGTTAAAGGTTGTGGAAGTTGAAAGGTGTGTGGTTGCTTTTGTGCTCAGCCTGCTGGGGGAGGATTTTACCTCAGATGAGGAGCACGATTCTGACAGCCTGCAGTACTGATTTGAAAAGCAGATTCAGTGGCTTCTGAGTACGCCGTGTATCTAGGGAGGGGGGGGGGGGAAATCACATTCTGTGTCTTTTCATGAATCTTGTTAAGCACAAAAGGTGCCGTAGCTTCTGAAAAAGAAGAAAATATAATACGCTGGGTATTACATTTCCGACTCTGATTTGGTGGGTCGCTTCTAAAATGGTAGTTAGGGGGTTTTAATGCTGACCTTGAAATTTGCCCGCATTGTTTCGTTGTTTCCCCTTTAAGTGCTGCCGGAGCGGCTCGCCTGTGTCAGTATCTCCGGAAAGGCGCTTGTGACGTGCGCCTGGGGGGGTTCGTGCGCCTGGGGGGGTTCTACTGATGCCGTGTATCTGGAAATATCTATGAAATGTGACTAGTGGCCATTAAGAAAACAATACCTTGGGTTCTCCTTACTCCCTTTGTTAAATACTGAGTTTCCGTACACAGCACACTTCCTTTGCAAATAATAGATCAAAGACTGTAAAGTGGATCATTTTGTATGCCACTCCCCACTAATGAACAGCATGGAGACAGTTAATGAGAACCAAGGCTAAAGGGCCACTTCCCCATCTATCTTTCAGCATAGACATTGGCACAGAAAAGCTGGTCTTTGGTGTATTACGTTGTACTCCTCCTTTGCTCGTTCCTAACCACATTTCTCTTCATCGCTATGTACTCTACATGAATAACCCCAACAGCTTGAGGTGGCTGGACCTGGGGAGTGAGTGGGGAGACACGCGTGTAGGTCCGTGTGCTTGTCTGCGTGGGTGTGCACCAACTCTCGTACTGTATGTGCGGCAGTAAAAGTCTAGCGGTCTCGCTGATAAAAAGGTAGCTGTGACATTTGCGATTTTTCATGCACCAGTCCACTCCATTTTCTTCCCTGGTGCCTTTTACATGGTAGAATAAGCCTTTAGGATTGACAATAATTACAGCCTGCATAAAATGAAGAGGGTAATATGAACACAGCTTTGCCATAATTGCCTTTTCATTATTTGCTAACAGTGAGCTATTCAGTCATAAGAAAAAGATTGCATAGTAATTGGCTGACAATAGGAAGCTAAGGCTCTATTCGGTGGCTGTGGTAATTTTTTTAATTTATTTTCCCTTGTAGGTTTTTTTAGAGTCTTATTAAAAATCTAAAGCATTAAACTGTAATTTTAAACTACAATTTCCAGCATGAATGAAAATCTCAGTATTAACACAAGCTTTCATTTAGAGTGGAACATCCTATTAGCTGTATTAGCACGAGTTGGTAAGTTTCCATATGTGCCGCTTCCAGACCAAATAGGATTTATACAGCTTTGTTTCTTCCTCTCATTCACACAAATATCAGAGCCAAATTGTGCCATTCATAGGTGGTCTGACTGTCCATAGTGGTACAGATCTGGGCCAGAGAATTTCCAGAGCTGCCTCATTTCATGCCGAGAGAGCCGATTGGAGGCAGCAAGATAATGGAGGTGAACAGGCGTTAAAGCGTGGGTCAAATCGTTGTTTAGCTCTGTAGGCATCTTTGCAGAAAAACCTGAGTCGGTGTTCTTGTAAATACATTGGCCAGAGGACCCAAAGGGGGCGCAATCCCCTCCCAGCCATCTTTGTTTAGGTTTTATATTTTGATTCCATTTCAGTTAGCTGGTGCTGTGGTCATGTTATGTATTGGAATATGAGCTAAGGATGTTGGATAAGGACCCTGGCCTGGGCTCTGAGGGCTCACGGTGCCTGCTGGAAGGGACGACCTGGGGGCAGACGCTCCATTCATGAGCACAGTCTACTCCATAGTCAAACTGGTGCTGCTTACATTTTCCTCGCTGTCGTGTAACAGCAGTAATAAGCCTGCAGCCCTGTAAACATCCCCAGCAGCTCAGCTTCATTTCTGCTTGATTACTTTTACACTGATTATTAGATCCACATTACAGTCAGCTAGAGGCCCTGTGTTTGAGCTCTGATTTGGTGTCATAATTATCTAACACAATGGGGCTGCAATTCTTATTAGTAATTAACTGAACCAAACTGATTGGTATGACTCCAGCTATTCGTCCCTTTTAATGTTTAAACATTTATTTTGTGCTTGAAGGATTTGTTTGTGCATATCTTCTGTGTGATGAGTGCTTTTCAGTAATTAGTTCCTAGGGGACGATGGTTTCTAACAGTTAAAGCATAATTACAGCTCTATGAAATGTTTAACTGTCCTTGCTGTCTTGTCGAGGTCTAATTGCATGCAACAAGTAAGGCAGCCTTTTCATTTTGTTCCAACACAGCGACGGACATAACCTTCATTGAAATGGATGGAAATTTTGTAGAGTTGTAAATACTCTCTCATATGGTAATTCAGTAGGACACTAAAGCAAATTGAAAGGCTGGTAGCCTTTTTCATGTTCAGAAAATATGGGGGTGGCATGTCTGTCTGTGATTGTTGTTACGAGAGTCCTCCATGCATTTATTTAAAAAAGAAACTGTAGTGTTTGCTAAAAGTAAAACTGGTGTATTCACCAGAATATCGGCATCTTTATTGTCAGCTGTGAAATTCTATGATTTTTCTTTCTTTTTTTTTCCATGAATATGACCATTTGCTTTGCTTCTTAAATACTTTATTTGGATTATTTTTGCTTGCTCTTTTTTATTTAAATTGTCAGAGCTTTGTACTTGACCTCATGACCAATGCAGTATTTTAGACAGGCTGAAATTTAACATATGCTTTATAAAAAGTAAAAAATGAAAGAACGCTCTCCAGATGGCTTTATTTTTAAACTCTGCATTATTGTAGGGTAGTGACTAATTGCCCTCCCACTGAGGATGAATCGTAGTTCTTTGGTTTACTGGTGTCTGTTGCAGGGAAAGGCGGGAGGTGAAGGACAGCCAAGAGATGGCAAGGGGATCAGCGAGACTGAGAGGACGGCATCTGTGGGCGCACTCAGCAGACCCCGAGCTGATGCCGTCTCCCTGGACAGTGAAGTCACCATTTCAGACAAGGTGGCTTTTCCTTTACTCTGTATCCATATTTCCCATAAGCAAAATAACCTATTTCCCATAAGCCCATATCTCTGTACTCAAATTTAAAAGTGTGATTGCCATGTTATTCCATATTCAGCTGTTTTTACTACTGTATATGTACTATTTATGCAGTTGCATGTATATTTTATATCAAAAATGTTAAAAATGCAGAAATGCAGCACTTTGTGCATGTTTTTTAACCTTGTATAAGGATGAAATAAAATTTTAAATAGATATGATGAAATTGATTAAAGCTTTGTAGATATAGCATTATTCCATCCACCCTTTTTCCAATCGTTTATCCAGTGCTGGTTCTTGGCGGGGGGACTGGAACCTGTCCCAGGAAGTGCAGGGCACAGATAAATCCTGGAAGGGATGCGAGCCCATCGGAGGGCAACACACACACATACACATTATGGGCAATTTAGAGAGCATTTGGCCTAACTGCATGTCTTTGGACTGCAAGAGGATGCTTATCCATCACAAGGAGGACATGCAAACTTAACATACAAAGAGTGGATGTGGGATTCAAACCCCTGCCTTGCAGCTATTTTAATATTAATATTAGTTTAATATTAATAGCTAGCTGCTTTTGAAATATGGCTTTCTCGATTGACTTGTTTCTGAAGACAGGAATTTAGTTTACTATTATAAGTCGCTCATTATAAACACACAAACCAGTCTTGCTTTCTGTCGTCCATTGAGCTCTTCATCTGTGTCCCAAAGTCTGCGTCTGTCTCCTCTTCTCATGCCTCCTAAGGCAGGATGCAGTCGTCTCTTTACATGAGCAGCCGCAGTACGGTTCGCATGGTGAGCCTGCATGCTTGGCAGCAGTGCTTCCGAACAGATGAAAGGGTACGTTCTTGTTGTGAAGCATGCAGGTTCTGGACAAACTTACCGTATGCCCTGTCCTGCTGGGCAGAGTGGGGGTAGCTCTGGTGCTCCTGGGAGAGGCGTTTGACATCGAAGATGGGGCGACTGCCGTAAAGCAGATGACCCCCTGCTTCTGCCTGCTGCTGCTTGGTTTGCGCTACCTTTTTATTTTGATCTTCTAGCACCTGTCCTACTTATTTGGGAGCTTAATGCTTTACTCTTGGTGCAGCCAAACTCCATACCATTTAAACTAGGAAATCACCTTTTTTCTTGCAAGCCAATGGAATGGTTCATCTTTTTATATAAACTGTATTATCGAAAAGCTGACCTTGCAGTAAAAACGTTTTGAGTCTAACTCTAATTGTGGTTTTGATTCTGTTAAATGGCTGTATCCATGCAAAAAAGACTATGATGAGCTATTGATTTGTATTTTGAAGAGGACTTGCTAGCTTAATAATCAGCTGACCCTGAAAATAATAATAGAGAAGTAGCCCATCAGTATGGCGTAGATGGAAAGTGTGCTATGTTTAACACAAGTGACAGCTTTGCTCAGCGCTCAGCGCTGCCTTAAAAATGTTTTCGTTTAGCAGAAGCTCCCCAGACAAAGACAGTCATCCTGAGCCTAGGTGAGCGGGCGCACCAAGGAGAGCTCATTTGGCTTTGGCTGACTGATGCTTACCCATGCCTCAGCAATTAAACAGGTCGGCCAAAGACCCGCCCCTGAAATTAAGCTTTGACAGATTAACAAGGATGCCATCTGCTTACAATAATGCATCAGCCTTTCTTGAAGACCTTCCTCCAACTGCACCCGCCTGCTCCTGTCATCGGTCACGGCCCCAGAGGTGACAGCCCTTGTACCTTCCCCTTTCAATCCTCTGTGTCCTGCTGACTCCCGGGGACCTGATGGGGTCGGGGTAAATCTGCGTGAGCTTCCGGCAAGCTATCTACGTACGTTTCTCACAGACAGGAAGACAAAATCATGATGCGTGAGATTTGTGACACTTTTCAAAACCACTTCAGAAAAAAAAATATATATATATACGAAGAGTATCACCTTGGGTTTTTTCTAGCAGTGAATGAAAAGAATGTTTGAAACACCAGTCATTTTACTGAACTCTGTGGTTGTGTGTCGGGGGCGTGGGGAGGAGTCTTGCAAGGTGGCACCATGTGAAGGATGGGGAGACAACCAAGTCGTTAGTGGGTGTTCAGGATTTATTATTTCATAACTGGAGATTCTTGTTTCACCAGAAGGGTATTGGTTTTTTTCGAACGGTGAAAATGGCACTTTACCAGAGGGGTCAGCTGGAAAGAATGGCATTTCAAATGAGTGTCAAGACTGTGTCATTGTCTCCTGGATCAGATGTGCCACTTGTCAAATAATTTCACTGACCTGTGCACTCTGCTGGCTGAACACCGTGGGACATGTAGGAGAACATGCTATTATTTTTACGCAGTTTCCCTTAAAATGGCTTTTCTGTGACAATCATCTGACAGAGCAGCTGAATGAAGTAGGATTACATAAGAAAGGTGCTCGCTCTGTGATGACAGCTTTGCGCTAACGTCTCACCCTGGCATTCCTTCTCTTTTTTCTGGCCAATATGATCTTTCTTTCTTTCTTTCTTTCTTTGTGAACCAGTCCTGAGAGCTTTTATTAATATGTAAATGTACACATGCTTTTTAATTGGTGTAAGATTGACTTTAAAGAATTATTTCTTTTGGGAGATTAACATTTTTAATATAATGGCCAATTTGTAGATATTATATTATTTCATAATGCCCGCTTAATGGGTTTTGTGCTTTAATTTTGAAACCAGGTTGTAACGCCCGAGTCACAATGAAATAGGGTTTTTGGCAAAGGTAAAGTTAAGTGAGGTGTTTAATAGATTTTTTAATCACACTTAAGGATTAGAAAATTAGTAATTATAAGGATATTAGAAGTGATGATTGGAGATGGATTAACTGTTTTCGTATCATAAACAGAGACTTGGAAACAGAATATTCATTCATACTGTAGAGAAAAGTAAGTGATAAGCAACCGAGTGTAGTTAAACAATTAGTTATTGTTGTTGGGAAGAGACTAGTGTCCATTCCAAATGTGTACAGCCAGAGAACCACTTAGTTTCCTTTTTCTCTAACAGCAGGAAACATGGCTGTGGCACTTCATCAGCGTCAGGGCTTCACCATGAGGTGAAACACCCCTTAATTGGTTTAGACACACAGGAATGCCACAAGCTCAGTATACAGAGCATAGCGCCACTTTGTGGCCTGGAGTAGCAATACCAGATCATACCATTTTGGTTAAATAAGTAAAGTACATGCGGATGATATTTAACGTCAAGCTTGGACACTTACGGCTCTTGTGTAAAAAAAAAACAAACAAACGCATATGTCCTCATTTTATTTTGCGATTACAGCAAAGGTCTTCAATACAACACAGCTGAAATGTCTGAGGTGGATCAGGCCAGCATCAATTCCTCGCGTTCTATCTCCCAATCCCATCCCACATCACCCCCCTTCCCCGCCAACTGTCCCCCCCCCTGACTTCTGCTCTCTGCTGCTATCTCATATCCTCACCATCTTCATTCACTCTTGGAACATTTAATTTTTAGATGGAATTATTCAAACTTGACTCCAGGGCTAATATTTGATTTTAGAAGAGTAATTAAAGTTAAGCATGGCTCTGATTGCTGTCTCCGTTCAATTGGGTATCTCCTCTAGGATCTGATGTGATATTAAATTATTTAGTGCTGGAGGTGCTCTCTGTGGAAATCCCTTAAATTAAAATGGGCTATATTTTATATGGTTGCATAGATTGTGAAACATATACTTTCAAATGTTAACAGCAGTTTTAATCATCAAATATTTTCTATTAATACTGCTAACAGCTTTAATAATAATAATTAAAAAATGAAACATTTATGATAAGACAACTTTAAAAGGCTTGTATTTTCCTTCATGGATCATTGGCTTAATGTCAGAAATAATCGGTGGCTTCGTCAAGTGGGGGGGTAGCTGGTAAAATTAATGTCCAGAATGACAAACGGAAGGCATCTCGTTTTATATGGATAAACTAAGTACAGCCTCCTCAAACAACTTGAAAGTACAAAATCTCAACAGTAGTTGAACATTTAGCAATGTTTTGAATATTTTGAATATGCAGTTTGCTGACCAGTTTCTGTAATTTATTTTCATTCTTTTATTAAGTGCTATACAAGTGTCATGTTCTTGATTTTAGAGTATCATTTTTAAGAATTAATGCAAAACTTTCTGACATACCCAGTGTGTCTTATGTGGGAAACATCTTCAAATAAAAAATGTATACAAAATCCTTCTCAATTCTCCTGTGAAACACAAAGGCATGCAGAGCTCTTTAGAGCTACAACAAGCCCAGTCAACTGTTGGGTGCACATCCGAGGCAATTGGGATGCTACCTGTACAACAGAGATTAGAGTTTTGGTGTTATCACCTGCCTGCCAAGTGCAGTGTTTGTGTAAAATCACTGGAAAGAACAGCAGCAGAGAAGACTTTAATTTGCAGTTTGTTCCCTTGATTTAACTAAACAGTGACCTGCTTATTTATTTTCTGCAAAGATTCTGGGTGCATCTCCATAGCTTCTCTTCATCTGAGAGGCGTCCAAAGCTGTGCCCAGTCGTCCTGCAGCCTTCCATAAATCCCCTGTCTCCATAAGAACGTTGTTCCAATCGTGGAGCTCTGTGACTCACCATCCTCTGCTCTTGCCAACAGACTCTACATTCCAGTAAACCCATTGCACAGAAAAAAGAAAATCTCCCTGTGGCTTTTGGAGTTGTTTCAAGTTTGAAGGAAAACATCCGTATAAGAAGACTTTTATAGAACATTGAATTATCAGGGCTCACATTTATTGAAAGAAAATAAACATATTTGCATATGTGACGTATTTAAATTTGAAAGTGCGTACCCTTGCAGACTTGTCACTGGCAACTTTGCGCAAGTGCTCTCAGGTTACTTGGGAATGGACAGCGGTTCCTGATTTAAAGTGCTTCTGTAGATTCTTATCAAGATTCAAATGTGGACTATTACTTGTCCACTCAGGAACATTTTACTTTTGTTACTTTTAAGCCATTTCCATACAGATTTTCTGAAAAGAGAATTCTGTTCTTTAACATTTACTTGGCCTGTCAAGTTTTCCTCTGCTGTGCCTGTACTGTGCTCCATACTGTCTTCATTCATTCTCTAACTAGCATCCCTGCTGAGGAGAAGCGTCTTCATAGCCTGGAGCTACCATCACTGCACTTGACTTTAGGGAAGGTGGACTTTTGGGTGCTGATGGGTCTGTGTCAGTCATAAAACAAATCCATTCATGCTGTACAGTGCTTTCTTCATACCATAATTTCATAGACTTATTTTGTAAAGCAAGTTGACAAATGCGTCATGTCCAGGATGTACTCTGTAGTTATACTACCTGGGCTTCATGACCCTAAGCAGGGTGAGTGAATGGCTGCTGACATGCATACTTTCATACTTTCTTCCCTTTGTTTGTAATGCTACTGTTGGCCTCACAGTGTCATATCTCTTAAGTTTCCTCTTTGGTCATCTACTCAGTCTGGATGCCTTGCCTGATGTTGGCAGTGTCTGGGAGGTATGATGCACCTTGGATTACAGACGATCAAATTGAATGTGATCTTCTTTTGTTTTCCCCCCCCACTTTCATCTGTTCTTCTAAGGGACAGACTTTGAAAGAGACCGACTTTAAAAAAAATTCATTACTAGACAAAGGAACAGCAGATGTTTTGCTTTGATTTAATAACTTTTGATGTATTGCTCTCCCATCTATTGCTACTTAAACAGCATTTACAAGAAGGACCCCCACCCGCCTGAAAAAATCTTTGTGTGTGTATATGTGTGTGTGTGATCGGCTGGCATTCCATCCCAACACTTTGGGATAGGTGTTGGCGTCAAGGCTCATTGCTTCCAATGATTTAACACACAATGATATAGAAACACTTTTAACAGTTAAATATGAAAACTATGTCTTAGCTGCAGAATATGAAAGTGGTGAAATTTCAACTGCGAATTGAACGTATTAGAAACTGTCCACTGAAACTGAAACTATGTATGTAAGTATAATGAAGCATAAAGAGGAAGGAAGAATTCGCTGTCTGTCAGTTATACTATATTTGAAGACTAATTCCATTTCTGCTCTTGCATAATTAAATTTAGAATGGGATCATGCTCTTTAAAAGATTATGTGAGCATATGTTGCTTGACTTTGTGCCAACTTGTGAAATAAGGCTCTTTCATGATAATTCTCTATTAGGTTTAGAGTGTATTGAAAATTTGAGTACATCACTGCCAACAGTTAATGAAATTAGCTCAGGAAAGTGTGCTTTGATTTTGCTGTTGCATCTGTATGATTCGTCAAAAGGGATCGTTGTTTCTGCTATTTCTAATTCAATTCCTTGAGTTAGTGGGTTGTGAAAAAAAAAACACAAGATGGTTCCTGATGATCCATCTGAATGAATATGAAATTACTACCTGCAGGGGAAGTCTGACTTGTAGCTGTGTTCTCTTGATCTTCTATTAGAAACTGCAACTGTGGTTTTAGGGAAAATTTTGGTTGCTTAGTATTTTAATGTAGTGGCATTGCTGCGAATTTATTAAGTTTCTGAATCTGTCGAACCGCAACAATAATTTCCGATGTCAGAATGCCAGTGTTGTGTTTGATTGATCTCAGAGTGAAGACCTTTCCTGCTGGTCCCCTTGCTCTTCCTGACTCCCTACTCCTCTTCTGAAAGCTCTGTTCCATGTGACACTGGCCAGCTGTGCTGCCTCTTTGGGCCTACATACATACATCTCTCACCATTTCCTCTCCTCACATATCATTTCTGTCCTTCTGGAATGACCTTGTCATCTCAGGGGCTTAATATATATGGTTCCCAAGCCCTCGGCTGGCATGCCGTTTACCCTAAAGGTTTTGAATGGTTATTTCAGTCATTATTGGCTGCTGGATCCAGCCGCGATCATAAACGCCCCTCCGCCCCCACTGTGCCGGCAGAGGTCAAAAGAGGGGCCTACTTTATGAGCGCATTGTGCCATGTATCACCGCAGGATGCACTGTACCAGCGGCAGGATGGATGGAGGGGGCCCGCCTCGCCATTCATTACCCTTGTCAAGCAGGGAGAGGTTTTTTTTTTTCTTCTGTGAAAGGCCCATCAACGCTGAATCGTTCAGGTGCAAACAACAGTTGATATGTGAATTCAGATTATGTGAAGTGACTCGACTTCTGAGGGCTATGCAGAAATCGCACCTGTCAAGATGAAATGGAGGCGGCAGCTCAGCGAGACGGAATTTATTGCATATCAAGGAATTGTCCCTTTTTATAATGCCATAAATAAAGAGCTGAAATATGTGCCGTCGTTTTTTTTTTTTTTCTTTCTTCACAATTTGCTTCGCCGTTTTAGGCTAAGTAACACTGATTTTTATCCAAACTTATAATAGCACACAGCTGTTACCTCTATCGCAATATTTAGAAAATGCTAATGACATTTAATCCAAAAGTATGATATGCTTTGTTATCTTAAAAGAACCTAATTGGAAGTTAAAAATTGAATCTGTGATGTTTGAGAGGGCAGACACCTTTTTCATGTTAACTATTATTCACTCTGGGCGGAGGGTACATTTTAAAGCCGTTTTATATGATAAGGAAAGCATGGCTGTAAACTCTGATTGGCTCTGCCTCGATTTATTTGGCGGCCAATTATTCTCCTTGTTGTAGCAATGAGAGAGAGTGAATTGTCTGGAGTCTCACTGAAAGACGCACAGAGAAAAAGAACTGCCCCCCCCCCCACCACACCATTGGCTGACAGCTCTGAAAGCCTGCTTTAACGTGAATATCAGCTACTTTATTGCCTTGACTCTGGTGACCTCATCTACCAGGATGAAGTCATTCAGTGTGCTGCGGAAGACAAACCTTCGTTCCAGGGAATTAATCAGGTCCATCGAGCGCTGTGCTTTTCCAGCCTTATCTGCAGGCACTGAGAGGGGGAGTCACTTTAAAGCTGACAGCGGTGCACAGAGCTAAGGATGAGGTCCTTGGTGTTGGATAACTGCTGCTTGACATCATTGGTACCCTCTGGTGTTTTCCATGAAGAATCAAGGTTGGGGGGGGGGGGGGGCTTTCCTTTTTTTGTGTCTCCCACATTTTGGTTTGTTCGTCTTTTTTTAGTTTTTATACGACTTGTTAGTTTACGTGACATTTTTCTTCATACGATCTCTTCATACGATCTCTCCGGACATCTTTCCCTTTGTCCTCGATCCTCACCATAAGCATATAGCCAGCATGCAGAGTTTCACCCTGGGCAGATGAAACCCCATAAACATCACCAATTAGGGAGGCAATTAAAATAAGAAAGGCCAGGCCTGAATTGTAGTGCGGTTGGAAACCCTACTCCCTTTCTACTTGTGAGTGTGTGAAAGGTTTCATTGCATGTGAACCGGAGGAGGGGTGGAGAATGAATTGGGCCTGTTGTGTTTTGAAAGTAGTGTGTGAAGACATGGAGCAGCGAAAGTGCTACTTAATGTCAGAGATGGGGGGCCATTACCAGCCAGAGGAAAGCTTTGTTATGCTAATGTGTGGTGCTTCGTTCAAGGAAAGACAGAGCCTGTTTATCCTTTTCATTATAAAGCTTAATTTTATTATTTTATTGCTGTCTTTCTCACTGCTGAAGGAGTGTCCGGGTGATGTTTTCAAGAAGGGGGGGAGCGCAGATTAAATGTTTCTACACTCCCAGGGACTGTGAAAGACACCTTTTTTCTATGGAGGTGGATTTTATGAGATTGGTGAATGACCTTGGGAAAAAGTCACATGTGGACACACAAAGCAAGACTGACCAGTGCATAGGTGACAGTTCTCAGGAGGCAGAATTCCAGTGCTACGTCTCGTATTTTCTTGAAAAGTGATTACTTTAAAACCGGATTAAATTGTCATGTTAAATCAGTATGGGCAGTGATTCTGTGGGTAGCATTCGCTTACTTTTCCATGTATTAGTATAATTTTGTTCCACAGAGCACTTAGTTACTCTCTTCAGCTGGCTGTCCCTCTGATTGTTTACTTTGACCTGGAGTGTCGTTGTAAGAGGAAAATGTGACGTACATGTAGTGAGCACAACCCTGGAAAATCCCTGCACCATAACAAGCTTCTCGTTCTAGACCAGTAATTGAGTAATTAATGCTGTTATCTTGGAAAGTTCACATGATGTTTATTATTCGGCTCTAGCCTTCCCGAGTGTCCTTGGTGCTAGACACTGCAAAAATCCTCTATCACCGCCATTGCCCTTTGTCATAATCCACCGTATGCAAGAGGAGTTTCGGGCCAATATGATAACGTTGTACCTGGCATCTCTTGACGTGCCATTCGTGAAAGGAGCCCTTATAGCAATTAGGATATCCTTGAACAGGAGTTTGTGATACATTGGCTGCTTCTTGGCATTTGCCTCCCGTTCCTGCCTGCTAACTAGCAGGGTTTGATCTCTGATAATTATCTACCCACCAGCCTCTCAGTCCTGACAGCCAGCTCCCCGGAGAAGACGGGATGCCCCAGCTATCCACTGATTGCATCAAAGTGTCAGAAATTGCAACATCAAAAATAATAACCAGCGCTCCAGAAATTATTCTCTCTTTCGATATTTCCTCCAAAGTGTTTTCTCTGTCTCACATGTTAAGTAAATAACTGGAATAGAAGGCATGAATAATTAAACGCCAGCCTGCCTATGCACACAGTGGTTTGAACATTCAGCACGTAGGCTGTTTTCCCCAAAAACTCCAATATAATTTTCAAATCGGCATCCGCGGTCATTTCTGGATGTTGTCCAAGGGTTTGAGAAAGTTTTTCAGCCCAAGATGTCTAGGTTGCTGTGGGATTCTTTAAGTGAATGGTGGCCAGGCGAAGATCTGATGGCAATTTGCTAGTGAGCTGCTCACGACAAAATGCGGCGCAGCTGATTGGCAATAAAAAGGCCTTTTAATATTCTGCTTTTTTTTTAGTTTGGGCACTCATTTATTAATAGGCAGATACATGATGATCAAAATAATAAATTACTATTACTGCTTGTTACTGCTTGTTACTTCATTCTTTTCCGTGCCACGCAAGTTGAGACAGCACAGTTTTGTCTGCAACGGGACATTATTAATAACACATTAATTTCTCTTATTGTGTTGACACTCATAACAGGCTGCAATGTATTACAGGAAATTACGGGAGATAATTATGCTAAGGTAATGAATTAGAGGAAGGTACAAAGACGGGAATTACTTCCCACGGTTTGCCTGGACTGAATTAGGAGAAAAATTACAATGCTGTTGGCAGTTTTGTAACTGTTTTTAAATGGTCATTAAAAATGAAGGCGCTTTATGTCCTGAACTGTTATTTTATGAAGGTAGTTCATTCTATTGAAAGCAAATTCCAAAGCCAAATGTTTCCAGTTTTCTTTTATGTGTATTAAGCTTCTGATCAGTCATTGCAGTGAGTGTTTATTGCCGTGCTGTGAAACAAATGTTTCTTCTTGTGAGAGGAAAATTGTTAGCATTTGAATGGAGTGCAGGCTGGATTAATAGCCCATTTTGATGACTAGTGATATAGGGAAATGACTTGGTATTGCTATCAGGGTGCTTGTGAATAAGTGTCAATAGCAAATGAAGGTGTGTAAATATGTCTTGCAGATTGTGCCTGCTGTCTGTGCCCCCTTCTCTATGCCAAAAGAGCCGACCATGAAAGAATGAGATGTTTGCTGCAATATGACTGAGTAAAAACTCACCAAAATAGCTTAGCTTATAGTTTAGCAGGCCGCAATTTGTCGTTAGCTTTCACAGCCTGTGTCACGTTGTTCGTTATTTTAAACAAAAACAATTACAGCCAGACTACACAACACAAAAGGTGCTGTGCTCTACCACGAGTTTAATTTTACGTTAAGCTTGTGGATTTCCAGCTAGTGAATCTGGAATCCATTACCCCCTTGCAAATATTGACACCGTCTTGTAGAGTGTTGCATTGTGTAGTTGCTAAAAATTCCAGTAAATTTTTTTCATATTGCCTTTTTTGAATGTATATCTAGTTAGAAAAAACAAGGAATTTCCATCAATGGACAACGGGAAGGAAAAAAATTCAGGTAACATGAAGACCTTTGAAGTTCGAGCAGTAAATGTATGACTACAGGAAATGGAAGTGGAATGTCTTCAGTTACAATTTAATGATGTTGCTCCTTTAGACCCCTCAATGGTTCTGTTGACATTGCAGGTGTTAATCAGTCTTTAATGAAAGCAGTTTGTGGACAGGGAACAAGCATGACCTACATTTAGTTAAGCAAGAAACATGCCTTTGGAAATTTGCTCTCGTAATTGGTTTGCTGTAAAGTAAAAAATTGTGCTGTTCATTTGATTCAATCCAATGCCTTGAATTCATAATAAGTGGAATATCCATAAAAAGACATTTAGTCCAATTTTTAAAGAGTGATCCTTTTAGTAAAATATTTCTAAGTGTTTAAGGTCAGGACAGTGTGTGATAGCTTTCATTTTGTGCGCACGCACACACATGCACACACATGCGCAGGCACTTCTGTTTGGATTTATAGTCAGTTTCAGATCTTTTCATGGCAACAGCTGAAGTTTAAAATTCATATTAGGAAAAAAATGTTTGTTTTCAGGGATTAGGATCACATTTGTTTGTTGGAGAATTTATGTTTTTTTGAGTAACAACCCTGAAAGTTAAGCAAGTATTTGCATGTGAACAAAGAACACGTGAAGCTTTCCCAGTGAGACAAATAATCTGCAGAAATGAGGCCGGCTGTCATTATTTTGTACCATGAACCTGATTGTCCAGTATCAAGGGAAATGCATGCAATTCTAAATCTGGCAGTGTGTTTTCTTGTAAAAATGTTATTGAAAGGAAAAGGGCAATCCATACACCTTTTCCAATCCATACACCTTTTCCAATCCATACACCTTTTCCAGTCCATACACCTTTTCCAATCCATACGCATTTTCCTTTTTCCTCTGATACATATGTTGGCTATTTTTGACTCTCCCTGGAAAAGGCATCATGCCTGTTTCCATTTCAAACAGCCGCTCGCAGCACCACCGAGGGTTTGTTTCTAATAGCCAGACCTACTGCCGTGGGCCAGTATTTAGGGCTGCGGGAAGCTCGGCCCCCCGACAGGGCACTGCTAGGGGGCTGCTGTTCTAGTGCCAGCTCGGTACTCCCCTCTGCGGGGGGGCGCAGCGGCTCCCAAATGCAGTACCTTCACCGGAAATCTCATTTCCCTTCCTCATGACAAAGCACTGTGTCCCTGCTCCTGCTTCAGTCGGAGAGTTCCTAAAGCATAACGCTGGCTAATTACAAACCTTGAAAGTCACAGCGAGGAACAGCGGATCTAAAGGCGGAATGCAAACAAAGTCGTTTCCTCATTAAGGCCCTGAGATACGACTATCACTGCAGCACTGTGCCAGTGGGCTTCACCAACACACGCCCTTTTAAGTTAAAAGGACTTCAGAGCTGTGTTCTCCTCAGAGAAATATTTTACAAAGTAGGTGCAACTGAGTGTCATGAATTTAATTGGTACATTCTGTTAGACTCACCCTGTGCTGCTTCAGCAATGTAAATACTCATTTCGGAGTGACGCGTGAGTGTTAAAGGCATTTACATTCACGGGTCATTCCCTCGTTTGTGGCTCTGTTTCACCCGTGACGTCCATCTTAATTGCGAACGCTCCCCGTTCCTGTTGTCCCTCTGCCAAACGTAGAGTGTTATGTTCTGTTACCTGACACCCACTGATGTTCTCTGTGGCTGTGGTGAAGAAGATGTGCTCTGAGTAGCACAGAGGAGAAACTGAATCCTAGAGGGCGGCGATAGTGAGTGGTGTTGCCAGGCGCTGTCACGGCAAATCAAACTGGGAGTTTGATGACTCACTGGAGACTCCGGAATGGATTCTCCATGTTAAAAACAGCCTGCCGCCCTTCAGGCTGCTGCCGGTGCTGTATGTGGGGCATTTTTTGGGGGGCAGGGAGTGTCACAAGTGATTATTCTCGGGATCAAGCAGAGAGACAAAGCTCCCTGAATTTCTACAGCGTACTGTGTGTTTCCACCGTCAGTCAGCTATCGGCGCATGCTCCTATGCCACCAACACTACAAATGTGCTTGCAGAATTTGTGGAAGCTTTTCCTGTATTGCATGTGCAGCCAACTCCTCTTCTGTGCACTGTTATGATTTGATATAGCAGGTGGTCCTTGCAGTCAGTGGGCTACAGGAACATATTCCATGAACAGAGGAACAGGTATATATCATATTGGTGATCTATCTATTATTATCTGTTAGAGTGGCAAAACTGTTTTTTTTTTTTTTTTTTTGCTGTAAACTTATGGTGAGAATAATCACAGAAGTTAGGCCATGTGATGCGTCTGTGTTGGGTTTTTATGTTTCGTCAATGTCCAGCAATAGGTGAAAATGACCTTCTGAACGGAAATCCCGGAGCTGGGGAGGTGCTGACTTTCACAGACACGCTTGCTGGTGAGCAGTTATTGTGACACATTCAGACTGTGGCGTAAAGGTGTGACCCGGTTATTTTTAAAAATAACTGAACACCACTGCCTCCTCAGTGGAATGACCGGGGGGGACGAGGAATTCAGTGCAGTGCTTAATTGTGTAAATGACAGAATTAGAAGTATTCACTGAAAATCTCTTAAGGCTTCCAGATAGCCATTTTACTAATTAATCAGGCTTAGTTTGGATGTTTCTTCAAGCTGAGAAAGCCTTTGGTTTTTTTCTTCCCAGTTTAGCATCCTGTTCTCTCGTTTGACATTGAAAATACTGCCAAGTCTAACTTTTTAAGGACCACCAGCTTCCAGCTGGTAAATTCTCCCCATTTGTCATAACCTGCAACAAATTAGCCTGACACATTGTCACAACATTTGGCTGCAGGAATCATTTCAACCAGCTATTTTAATCCCAGAGTACCTACAATTCGTACCTGAAATATATTTCATAGCTGAAACTAATGGCAGGCCTGCTTCCCCTGAATAATGGGCCATAAGTTACATTTAAACGATTCGCATTCTGTAGTGTTTTTCTATTAACCCTTTTTCACTGTGGTACAGAATCTTCTACAGAATGGCGGAAATATTGTCTTGTACGCTTATCTCTGTGGTCCTTTCATCCAGCGATTCACATGTTTGATTTTGCTAAAAAAAACTGTCTGCTTTCCCAAATCAGGGTACTGGGGCAGCAATGAGGGGATGTTGGGGGGGGGGGGGGGGGGGGCGGGTTGTTGGGGGCGCCCCGTGGG
>JABFEB020000020.1:1413683-1435582 GCA_019775895.2 Stomatorhinus ivindoensis | reverse complement strand
GGGGGGGGGCTGCACTTTAATCCCTGATACTAGGAGCTAATCTCCTGCTGATTTTATCTGGAAGATCTCCCGTTTGAAGGCGGCACTCACAGGACCAGGAGAGCAGGAGAGGTGTCTGAAGGCAGTTCTGGACAGAGGCCTTTGGTGGAGCTGCCGTAGCCCATTGTGTGTCCTGAGTGGATTTTGTGTGCTCCGAAGGTCTTTGAAGACTCACTGATCTTCTCATGTGTCTCATGGTTCACCACGGCTGCTCCTTTCCCACTCTCAGTGACACCCCTGTCACTCCTATTTACCTTGTGAGCTGCGCTGTCACCCAATGACAGGATGCACCCATACTGATGTGTTGCGAGCTGGTATGTTCCTCAAAAGCTTCTGAGAAACCTTCTGAGGACTCTGTTCTCTTCTGCTGCAGGATTGTTGATGTAGTCAAGAATTAAAACTTCACCTATTGCACACGGCATATGCGTGGTGAAGGATTTCCATTTATAAATGTCTATTGGGGTGGGCCCTGACTGACACCAGTGTCCATTAAATGCTGGTTGTCCCACTTAGGCTCTGTGTTGACCATCACTGCACATTTGACGTGTTGTGTACTTTAATGACAAGGTAGGAGTTCAGCGTTAAAGCTTGAACACTGTACTTTAGTGGAACGCTGCACATTCGTAAGCGACAACTTCCGGAAAACATTGTAGCGGTTTTATTGATTGGTGTAGTCAGCGATTAGCTGAGCTCTGGCAGTTCTCTTTAGGAATGAGCACCTGGTAGGGCCGCGTTAAGAGACTCGAGGATATTAATTAGAAGGTTAATTAGGTAACTTTTGTTTCTTGTAAAGTCACAGTCCTTCTTTAAGCCGAGCTGTAAAGTTTTACTGGGCTCATACTGCTGACCCCAAATTGGGAAATTCAGCTGGAATCAGCCTGGCTCACTATTACCGCTCCTGTCTGTTAATTTTATTTTTTTTCTAATAAAACACATAAGGGGCTACATGTGTGTATGGCTCTGCTTCAGCTGCACAGCAGGTGCTCCGAGCAGGGTGCACAGTACCTCTGTGATGGATTCAAGACCAGTAACCTGTGCACAGGCTACCTGAGACTGGGGGGGGGCATTTTTTTTTTTGTTATTACAGCAGCATTTTGTGCTGTAGGGAGGGCCCCCAGGGCTCTAGACTGGATGGATGGATGACAGGTCATGGTGAAATTAAGGTGCAGCTGGGCAGTCTGCTCAGTCTGTGTTCAGAGCAGAGGCCCCAGTACGGCTCCTTCATCAGTGCTCTATAGGAAGCCACATCGGCAGCCCTCCTTGTAGGATCAGAGCCGCAAGTGTTTTCAAGCATAGCTGCCTTGTTTAAACGTGAAAACAATATGAGTGATGTAAAGGAAGCCTGGCGGAATGGCGATGTTTACACCCGCTGCTGTCCGTGCACACATGCCCACGTCCAACATAAACATCCAGTTGTGCGCTTAAACCTGGCAGCTATTAATAAAACCTTTTATCTTTCTTACCCGCGGACCTGAGTGTGCCGCGCTTTCCCGGCACATTTCTCCGGGCGTGCTGAGGGCTGTCTGCTCCACAGACCTCCACACGAGGTCCTCTAGGGCTCCCTGAGAATGAGGTGCTGTCGCCATGGCGATTAACAGGAAAATGATGACTGCTATTGTTGGCATTATTTTCCAATTAGGGCTAATACAGTACATCTAGGAAGCTGAGACATGCCTGTAGTGTTCCTATGAAGTGATCTGCACTGACTCCATTATTTTATTTCATTTATGTACATAATTTATTATGCTGGGTTGGTATGGGTGCATCCTGTCATTGTCTTGAATGTCCTTGCTTACTTTGCACGACACCCCAGGGTAAAATCCTTGTTTGTAAAAAAAAAATAATTAAAAAAAATGGAGATAAACAAGCAGTTCTGATTCTGATCTTGCTACATTTTGCTTGGAATCTTCTCTCTATGCCTGGTCAGAGAAACAGAAGCCAGATCAAATGATTTTCAGCATTCAAAGTGGTACAAATAAATGAATAGCTGCTTCGCAGGTGTTTCCCACCCACCTTAACATTTTTGCAAAAGACCCTTTTCTTAAAATTTAAGCATGGGTTTTTTTCGAAGGAACCAAATAAATTCGACCAGTCTGAGCAACACCTAATTTGACTTTTCTCCCTCATCTAAAAAAATTCTCAGCTGCCGTTATTCCCAGAAGGTGCAGTCGTCTGATTGGTTTAACGGCCAGAGGTTAGCATTGCGAAAAGAACCCTGTGACTGACAGAACAGAGAAGCGTCTGTTAAATTACCACCAGCAAATTACGGCACTTTCGCTCTGAACCGTCTTAGATTGAAGCTGAGCCTTCAAGACCAATAAACTTCCTACTCATAAATTCCAGGTTCCAAAATTTTGCCTTAATGAGCAAAATAACTTTGAAATATCTTTCAAACTGTTAATATATCATTAATATAAATTTTCAGAGGTGAAGGTCTGTTAATTTACGATGCCTGTTGACATTGAGGGTAAGGTCACTGAAAAGGGCTTAAACTTTTTTCTGGACTTCCACTCCACATTGGACAGTATTTTATTACTTAATTGCCATGGAGGTCTCTCTCTCTCTCTCTCTCTCTCTCTCTCTCTCTCTCTCTCTCTCTCTCGCTTGCTCTTTCTCTCTCTCTCTGTCTCGCTCTCTCTGTCTCTCTCTTTCTCGCTCTCTTGCTCATTCTTTCTCTCTCACTCGCTCTGTCTCTCACTCTCTCGCTTGCTCTTTCTCTGTCTGTCTGTCTCTCTCCCTCTAACCCATTCAGCAGCCATCTCTGACCGTGTGTAAGCCCTTCAGTGCCCCCGTCATGTCCTTATAAATACGGAGTGGGCTATCGACTACCCTGCAATCCACATGAGCAAAATCAATATATCTTCCCACATCAGTGGCATGGCTGAAAAGTTAATACACTCAACTGCTATATCATAGCTTTGAATTAGGATATACTCCCACACGAAGTAATTGTTTCCCTTGCAAACAATAAATGAGTTATGGGCAAGGTTGAGACTTAAACTCGATCCTTTTGCTGACACGGGAAATGACCAATTCAGTTGGTGTTACCATGTGCCGGCTTTGTGAATGTTCTGTGAACACCCAAACAGAAGATATGTGCATTATTTTTTTGATTCAATTATCCATTTTCAGTATTTTGGGTATATTTTGGATGAATGTGTTTTTGCAATTTTAAATCGGTCCCTGCAGAGAGATAAATGTTCTGAATCCATGCAGTTGGCGCATTAAACAATACTACTATGCCTTGTGAGCATTTATAGGGTCAGGGTTTTTTTTGTTTTCTTTTTCAACCCAAATTCGTACCTTTAGTGGTCACTAGTTCCTGACCCCACTGATCCCCAGGTGTTTTCCCGGCTCCGTCAGGGTGTGGATCAGCGCCACACTTTACTCAGATTCTGCCATTATGGCAGCCCATGTTCCCCCAAGATTGGTTGTGATACTGAGCAGGGGCAGGGACTGGCTTCGCCAGTACACTGCTCTCCCAGCGCCGAGCCACCGCTGTTGCCACACGTGACCGAGGGCGACCTTGGGGTATGTGCAGGGAAATGTGGCCCACAGTGCTTTTAAGCTGCCAACTCCTCAAAGTCGCAGCTCTCGTTATCACAGTTAATGGCTGCCAGGTCCTGGCGGGCCAGCCTCCGGGGGGGGGGGGGCCATCGGGCAGGCCACAGACACGGCAATGCCATGTCTCCCGCATAGGTGTGGTGGACGTGGAGCAAGGAGTGAGACACAGAGCACAAATAAGTCCTCAGGGCTTGTTGGATCTTCAAGAGATCTGTCCAGTTTGCCAATTGTTCAGTGACTGGAGCTACCAGCTGCTGATAAGTGAAATGTCGGCATCCCGATAAAGCTTGAAGTTGTTGGCTGTTGGTTCCATAAATAAGACCTGCATATCGTACATGATGTATTAAGTCAGATATGATCTACCAGTAAAAAAAATATGTACCAACATCTTTGCGGTTGGGTTTAGGACCAAAACTATGAGGTATTGACCCGTATGTAACTATTTCTTGTCCAGATTGTAACCTGTCTTAGTTCTGAAGGAATGTGTGGTCCATTTGCTGTTTTGCACTATGAGTTTGTGCTGCTGGAGACATGGTCAAATTGTGGTTTTTCTTGGTTTGTTAAAAAACAGAATACTTCACTCTGACTATTTCCACCTAATTTCCCTCTTAATGGAAGGTATCCCAGGTGAAGTGACCTCAGTAGATTAGTATATAACTTTGAACTATCTTGCTAACACTGAAGATTTAACGTGGGAAGTGCTGAATTTCTTCCACAAAGACCACGAGCTGCTCTTGCTCATTGATGGACCCAGGAAACATCCCAGCGTTTCTGTGCTGTAAGTAAGGACCTCCATGAGTCACCCTCTGCCAGTCCCCAAGAGCTCATGATTCCTAAAGCTTCCAGTGATTCGACCAGTCTGAGCAACCTGGGGTTGTCTAAAATTGTTTTTTGTTTTTTTTTTTGTCAGTGGCAAAGCAGGATATTTTGTAAGCACTGTAAAGATTTTCTAAAAGTGCTGCCCGTGGGATTAGCACCGGATCTGGTTGCGGGGGGAAGCTGTGAACTCTTTTCCTCTCTGTGAAAGGCAGGGGCCTGGTCATCACTCAGACCATTTGTCTTCACCGCGCAACCTGTGTTTGTTGACGAAGGAACAGAATGTCACTGTTAATTTCACAGCTCTCCTGATGGGGTCCAGGGGTGAGATTTTTCTCTCTCTGTGGGCATTTCCTGTCCTGTTGCAGTATCAGAGGCATGTGGCCCATCAGCTGCGATCAGTTACACATTTAGAACGAAAGCACAAAAATACTCTGTGAAATACAGCCTGAAGAAGTTTGATGGCTGTTTCAATAAAAGCTTTTAGCAGTGCCGCAGTCATTTCTTTGACAATTCCATTTAGCAGTGGGCGGCACAATGAATCTGAAAATGCCGTCAAAAGTGAGCATATTGCATTTTTTGCTCCGTTGCCAAGCTCCAGGGCCATTTTCCCATCACAGCCCATGACGAACTCTGGCAAACCGTGAAGAGTTCCTTCATGTGGCCCCAAGAACGCCTTCGTTTGTCATGTCACTTCCTCTGCCTGCCTCAGCGCTGTCAGCATGCCATGTGCTATTAATAACATTTCCTCTTAGGGACAATATCAGAGAAGAGACATCTTAAGGGTGACTAAACTGAATCCTTGGCCATCATATCGGAAAGACCCATTATTTTGAATGGGAATGGTTTAGTTGCTCCTGAGAATTCTGCAGCATGGTCATGAAAAAAAATTAAATTACGATATTGGTGACTACCTATTTTAAAGCAAATTGTCCTGTTTATAGAGAAGCTGACCACATTGCCAGCATGCTGACGCTGTATTATAACAGAACTTATTGCATATTACATGCTATGTAAAGGTGCTGCAAGCTAGGGGGTGGGGGGGCACCGTTTGTTGTCTTTCTGAGATGCCTGTGCTTCCGTGTGGACACACTGGTCAGGCTTATTGCAGGGTGAGGTGCACAGCTTCTCCACTAGCATGGTGACTGTCACGCTTAGATCCAGTCTAAATAATTTTCATTCTGTTGCAACTGCATTCCCTTAAATATGGAACAATGGCCCCCCAACCCCCCCATACACAAACACACACACACACACATACACATGCACTAAATCAGACCTCTTCTCAAATCTGTCTGGTTATTTCTGTGGGTAAAACCTTAAGTAGCCAAACAAAATACAGGATTTTGGTGTTTTTAGTTTTTGGATTGTAGTCAAAGACTTTTATAAGAATTAATTTTTCTAAAATTGAAATTGAGTCCCCACAATATAATGCATATCTGACCCATACACACGCACACATACACAGACACTATGTGTCCTGAGCTGGGCCTCATCCAGGGCTTCAAATGTAGTCAATATGCAAGGAGGTTAAGAAAATAACTGAGCAAACAGCCCTGTGCCGAATGAGATATCATGTGATGGCCAGAAAGCAAATCAGTTTGCATTTTCATGGAAATCGAGTTTTTAAACTCCTTCCATAAGACCATGACTGCTTAGTAAGCTGTAAAGAGGGTGGGGACGTGCTTTGATTTCTCCCGAAATGCTCTCAGTTGAATAATGCTTCCATCTCACTCTGTATGAGAAAACCCAAAGGAAAATCTTCAGTAGAATAATGTTTTTCTTATTCCTAATTGTCTAATTAAATGTGTTATTTGTCTTGATGTAAGATCCTTGTTATGCTTATACAATTTAAAGAGTTTAATTAATGAAAACCTGCTCAATATTTATTTATTTCAGTTCAAAGTGTGATCAGGTCCAGTTCTGGTTACTTGTCCAGTGCCTTAATCTTCCCAGACCACCTGCTGGATACTGTGGCACATCTCACAGCAAGTTCATCGGGCCAAAGAAGGCGGGTTATATGGGTGCTTTTATACTACACTAAGTAACATACTTTTGATACTTTCAAGCTTTTGGTTTTCCACTGGTGTAAAAACTGGTCCCGGCACCAAATGACATCACAACACAAGCCCTGCGGTTTTAATGATTGTTCCTTTTCAGTATTATCTAGTATATGTTTAAAAATTCAGTTGCTTTCGCATGAACTCTGCATACTTTCCCCACAGATCATAATCACTTTCTTTATTGCATTTTAAATCACTCACAGACAGGTTTGTGTGAAATTTATTTTGAACTCTGCCTTATAAATATCCCGATATCTATTACAACAAAATCATACTGCAGTGCAGACGCTCCTCTACTTGCGAACGAGATACATTCCGAACGGCCGTTTATAAACTTGAAATCATAAGTCATTATTAAACATCATTTTAGGGGTATACGCAAGTACAAAGAACTAGGATGCTGGGAGTACGCATACTGCGCTGCTGCGTGGCGAGAGTAGCGGCCTCGTAGGTGGAATGTTGTGGACAGGAAGCGAGAGCCCAACGAACACAATTTGGACTTACAGTCCTCTTCGTTCGTATGTCTGAAAGTCCATAAGTAGAGGAGCGTCTGTATTTGAATTTCTTTCGGTATCATGCTGCACTAATGTAATACAAATACTTTCCTATTTCTTGTCATGCCATCCAGATCTTCTTCTGATTCTTTCAGGCAGATCACTATTATAGCTTGGGTCTCTTCATTTGTCCACACATACAATATTAATACATTTTTTTTTATTATTTGTTTTCTTTTATTAAATTGGTGGTTGTATTGGTGGCTATTTGTATAAACAGTTGACAAAGAATTTAAAGTCCTGCCCAAAAGTAACAAAGTACCAAAAAAGTACTTTGGCTACTAGAACTTTTGGTACCGGTACTCGACCAAAAGTCAGTGGAAAAGGGACTAAAAGTACCGTACCGAAATGGTAATGCCTGGGGCAGCGGATAAGCACCCCGTTATCGCCCCTGCCTCTTTCCGTCCTTAGCTCTCAGCCTCGAACCTGGG
Organism: Stomatorhinus ivindoensis; assembly: GCA_019775895.2. Lineage (NCBI taxonomy): Eukaryota > Metazoa > Chordata > Actinopteri > Osteoglossiformes > Mormyridae > Stomatorhinus > Stomatorhinus ivindoensis. Next base: position 1,428,115 of record JABFEB020000020.1, on the reverse strand, counting down.
TCACTGAGCCCACTGCCCTTCATCTGTGCCCCTTTTCATCTGTTACTGGTTTCTGCGGTTTGCCACGCCTCGCCTTTAACGGGGCGTCTGGGGTCAGGAGGGGGCATGGTGGCGTCGTTCTCGAGGTCCTGCTGCCCACGCATCTCCTGCAGATGTGACACCTCCCCCCCCCCACCTCTGTGCCCATTATCATTTTATAGTTTTGTCCTGCATACCGTTCGACTGGCCTGCTGTAGACACAGACCCCCCCCACACTTTATTGCTTACATGTGTCCATGCCTCTTTACCTCAGTGGGGGGAGACACTGTGCGGAGAGGCCGGCTGCACCCTCCCCACCTTGAACTAATTGTCACGCCGCAGCGATACAGCTCCGAGCGCCGGCCTGCTGCCACTGGGGCTTCAATTTGTAGAAGCATAAACAGATACTAAACTAGCAGTAATGGCACAGTGATTTATTAACAGAGTTCAGATCAAATTGTCACGACGCCCCCCTGCCGATTTCACAATGGCTCTATTATACCCGAGCTCTCGCGGTACTCCGACTCACACTTAACCTCTTATATCTGTTTCCTTTTAAAGCGTGACGTGGGGGAATGCCTGCGAATTGTTCATGACACATGCGGCGTGAGGCACTTTGTATGACAGTGATCATGTACCACTGCATGTAATGTTATGAGCAGCACGCCAGACCAGATAAGAAATCTGTCATTTGTAATTGCTGATAAAAATTAATTAAATACAGTAATGACTTCCCTTACTTGGTTTGGCAAAATAATATTTTAATCAGAAATCTATGTAGATTTACTGCCTGCAGGATACCTGACTTTACATTGAATCTGTAAACCGGGTCCTTCCCAGAATTTTCCAACTGTTCTTGATTTCAAAAGATTTCAAACTGTATTAAGTACATTTCTGGTTACTATATGAGCCGACTGTATTTTTGGATTTCTCATCCCTCTTGTGTTTATAACAAAGGAAAAAAACAGAAAAACAGCAAGGGGGGCTGGGTGGGGGGGTTTATAAGCACCCTTGTTTCTTCTCTGGTGCTTCACTTTCAATTCTGGTTTTCTGCCAGATCAGTGGAATGCTTTTGTTGTCCTTCTGGAACATCCCACTGACGGGGAAAGCATCTTTTAAATATAAAGTGAAGTCCCGGTGCGTATCTCACCCCTGGTCGAGGCCTGGGAGAAAAGTTGATGCAGCAAGAGATCGCCACGGTGAGATTCCGGAGCTGTTGGCAAAATCAGTTACATATTGTCCAAACTTTGATTCGGCCGCGGGAACTTAATTGGTCTGACTTCTGGGAAGGATCATGCCGATGGGGTTGGACGTTTTCTGCGTTCCGCTGCCGGCCTGCACGTCCCGCTCCCTGACCCACTCCTTCGCTCACACCTCGTTATATTCAGCACAAACTTTTTGGCTCTTCTGGGAGCGATTTGTCTTCATTTGCTGGCATATCTGTCTCAAAAACCTCAGCTTTGATCGTCTTGTATTCTGTCCCGTCCATCTGGTCTACATTTAACCTTTAGTAAACACTACCTCTCAAATCTATTACCTGAAATAACAAAGCCATGGTTTTATTGGAAACTTTGTACCGGACATAAATCCAGCATCTTTTTCATTTGTCATGTCAATGATATTTCGCATCTTCCCTCATGACTGATGACGGTTCCCCTATGCTCCTTCTACAGCTGTTGATGGACCTTCTGGACCAGGACCTGCTGCACTTTTGTGCTCTAAGCTACATGCTTTGCAAAGGTCCTCAGTCCTTATTGAAGAGCAAATTTCCAAAACTCACTCGGCCCTTTTTTTTATGTTTGTTTGTGAGACGAGACCACCAAGACAGGCTTTCTCATCTGATGTTGCATTATTGGGAGCCAAAACTCGTTCCGTCCTCATGTAATTGAATGAAGAACTTTCGTTAAATTTCCAAAAGTAACTGAGTCCATTTTTGTTATTTTTGAGATGAGATCACCAATGACTAAACTCAGGCTTTCTCATCATGTTACAGTACTGGGAACCAAATCTTTCTCCATCCTTATGTAATCCAACGAAGGAGTATCATTAAATTTCTCAAAAATGTATCCTGTGGACTGAGTGAGCTTTGCATTAGATATCTCATTCCCGGTAAGTGATTATCACTCTCGCCAACAGTCTGACTGTAATCTGTTTCAGAAATATTTGTAATTTCAGTACCTCTGAATGCCACGCATGGTAGCATGCTGCTTTCCCTGGTCCCTGACTACTTTGCAGATCAGTAACGTTTGAGGCATTAATTCCTGGTAGCAGCTAGCACAGTTGGGTCCCTTGGGGATGGCGTAGATACCGACAGTCTTCCCTGGAGTTTCGTATCCTCACGCACCTCCTCCCCGTCGCCAGGGTCACGATTTGTTTGGACTCTTTTCTCTGTCTGTGCCCCACAGCAGTCGGTGATGCTTTGGCTGTCCAGACGCAGTCACAGCAATAGAGAAAAACACACTCAGCACTGCCTGGTATTTTAGCTTTCAGACGATGTCCAGCTCCCAGGACAAAATCTGTGTACTTCCTTAAATATATACATGGATTAGTTTACAGACATAAAAGCATACAGTGTTGCATGTGCATATAAGGGTGTGTTTTTAAAGTAACCCTGCTGTATTAGTTTAAACTTTTCGCAACAATCTATTGGATGTTAACTTATCGTATCTGGAGAGTGCTTGGCAGCTTATTTGAAATGTCTTTTGAAGCATGGGTGAATACCTCACTCCTGTGTGCTGGGTGCCTTAGACACTCTAATTTTCACTAGAGAAAAATATTTTTGGCGTAGGTATAACATACACATGGCCTGTGGTTACATGCTCTCTGACATTTTAAGTGCTAAGCTGGTTCAAAAAGACTCCAGCTAGAGTTTCAAGTTCGACACACTCAAACCAAAACAGTCGATAGCTTTAACTGAGTTTTGACTGTGACTGAGCAAGAGTCGCTCTCCCTCTGGCATTCTCCTCTTGTGATGCTTGGGGCTTGAAATGGTTTCAGCTGATGATAAAGAAGCCAGTGATTGGCTCAGCTGTTTGTCTCTTGGCTCTGATTGGCTGAGTGGTTGTTCTTATTTTGGCTGGATCCTGTCATCACAGTTATCCATATCAAACACTCATTAGTCTGCAAATAATCCAAATGGGGAAATTTGCGGTGAAGACTGCGGAAGCTTGCCCCTGAGGACGGGTTCTCCGTGCCTGGCCTTACCAGCCATCGCTGCCTGAAACCAACAGAGACTGACTTGAGAAATCGCAAACCTAGCAAAAGTGCTAGTCATTGGAACAGTACTGACGTCACTATATGAATTTACCGATAGAAACAATAAGGGGAAAAATTGGTCCCAGGCCGTGCATCGAGCACAAGGGAGGTATTATCATGATCGATACAAACTTGACAGGGAGATCAAATTTAGAAGCGGCAGGCAATCATGCACGGCGATAGTCGGAGGCTGGTTTGTTAACGGTGCTTTTTCTTGTTTTGTTTTAGCCAGAGGTGAAAAGAAATCAAATTTATATCAATCCAAATAGTGCTGGGCAGCATTATCAGTTGAAAAGACCACTCCTCCCTGACGGGTCCCACTCTACGATGATTAATCACTCCTCGCCTTCATTGGACTTTTTAAATTTCCTTCACAAGTAGCTTGAGGCAAGAAACTGTAAACGGTGCCTTATTACTGCGCGTGCCGGGAAATGTCAGCCGTCTTGCCATTCTACAAGCACTCAGCGCAAAGAGCAGACTAATTGGATGGCTGGAGAATGCAACGTGCCACCTTTGTTTACCCCCCCCCCCCCCACCTATGATATGATGCTCCTTTGCTGATGTGGGCTGCCTCGGTAATTCACTCTCCTTATCGAGAAACCCATGTAGAGGATAAAAATGCTTTAAACCAACATGTGTTTCAGAAATTGTCACAGTATAACGCATGTTTAATTAAACCCGGATCCCATAGACCAGTGCTCTCCAACGTTTTTTACACTGTGAGCTACTTTTACAAAGAAAATAAGCTGCTGAATCACCGCCGATCGGGAGGAATTGGAAGTTGCGCTGCGGTCATTTAGAAATGTCTTAGTGTTGGACACGCTGGCGCCCACTGCCGTAAACACTGATCTCTCGTTTTCCTCATTTTAGTTTAGCTGGAGCTTGGTGTGTCACCCAGGGTTACACACGTTTATGACATCACAGTGACTGACAGGAGGCCCCAGCCGGACACTGGCCCACGTGACGTGTTTGCCTGCAATGTAGCAGCGCTATGAAGCCTGAGAGGGCGGGGATGTCAATTACAGTGAAGTTTATTTATTTAGGAGACACTTTTGTCTAAAGTGACATACAAGTGAGGCAAATAGTACGTTATAAACATTCAGCTGTCAAGGAGTCAACTAGAATGTCGTACTACTTAAGTTTCAACCTCCCCGCTTGACTGTGGGTATGTTGGAAGAGAGTGAATGTTGGAAGAGAGCCTTTGGAAAAGCTGGGTAACATTAAAGCTGTCTATTACTGTCATGCAGTGCTGTAGTGCTGCAGTTGTGCAGAGCCTGTTATCTGTCAACCAACTCTTTATATTTACTTACAAACCCTTTTAAAAAAAAAAATTTAGTCTTTTTTCTTTATCAAGGTAGCTCACATGTATTCAGCATGAGGTTGGCTTCTCATAACACAAAAAATATGCAGCTTATGTCCTAAAGCCTAATGTCTCCCAAATTTATCACAGATATGAAAGAATATGACAGAATTGTGGCATTCTAAGTCAATATTTATTATAAAAGAATCTGGGGGAAAATCTGCCCATCCTTCTAATTAGACAGGGTGACTGGAGATTGATTTTAATTGCAAAAGTAATTACATGGAGCAGATAGCCAGTGACATTTGATTATCTGGGTGATTGATTAAAAGGCCCTTCGCGTAGACTGGCAGCCTGGGGAATCCAGACAAAGAACAAATAAAAAAAAAGAAGTTCCTTAAAAAGTGCCATTTGCAATCACGAATTTCAAGGCTGGTATTAGGTACCGAAGTCCCTCTGAGCTGTATACCCTTTCAGTGCTTCAGCTCTTCGCAAACACCGAGTGGAAGCAGAGGCCTTATCAGCAAATCGAGGAACCGTTCATTTATAAAACACCCCAGCGGGGAGTGACAGACAGATCATGACTGGTAACAGGCTCATCAGAAGCAGCCTTATCGCTTCCTGATCATTCACGCGGCTCGTGGTGATAAAATAGGGCTAAACCACAGTATTATAAGATGAATGCTTTGTTAGGGATTCATATCTGGGTTTAATTCACCTGGACAAAAATGAATGTATGATTTTGCTTTTTTTAAAATGTCGACTTTCTGCATATATGAGTGAAGCAAACTGTCATCTGTACCTTTTTTTTTTTTGTGACGTCCTGATCAAGGGTTAACCAGCACTGACCTCCAACTAGCCCACCCCCCTGCGATATTTGTTGACCTCCCTGCCAAGGCCTCACTCTCGCCCCTGCGCCTGCTCACCCCCCGCCCCCCCCCAGCTTGTCTCTCAGCCCCATGTGTTGTTAATTAGCCTGGTTCCCCAACTGTCAGGCAACACACCACACATCTCCGACACATCCTGCAACTGCCCTGTCAGCCTCTGGAGACGCCTGAGCGTGCTGCAGACATGGTCTGCCTTTCCATGTGGACGATGCCCCACATTCACCAGTGTAATGTGCGGTTTATTTTTTAAAGCTTTTAGGAGTGACTGCTTATATTTGTTTGTTTTTGTTTTTATATAGGGGTTAACCCCGTCGACTTTATCTTTCACAAATGTTATTAGTATACATTTCTGCTTGTCGGCGGAGCATAATATTATCTGCAGGATCAGAGGCCAGCGACTCAGGTGAGGCTGGTCAAGTACGAGATGAGATCCTGGCAAGGGTGGGGCCTCGATTTAGGGCAGTTAGCAAGGATCCTTCAGCTCAAAAGTGTTTCGTTGACTGACAGCAGTGGCAAGGCACCTTTGAAGGGAAAGGAAGGAAAATAAAACAGGCCGACTCCCCACAGATATTATTTACCTCTAGGAAGTACACAGTCTATATTGGCTTAAGCGCTAAAAGCCCCAGGCTGGCGGCTGCCTCTATGGCAACAGCGACGGGGACTTTCCAAAAAAAGCAGCGTCTGGTTGTAAATCACCGCATATGTGCCTCCCAGCATCAAGCCGCAGCTCTGCAGGCGAACACGAGGCAGTGGCACTTATTAAATTTCCATGAAGTTTACCAAATTTGCAGGATCAGTGGGGTAAGGTAGTCGGGGAGCACGTGCCGGCGCCCGCAGGGTCTCGCTGGCAGCTGACGCCAGCCGCTGCTGCAGCCTAATCTTTACAGCAGAGATGATTTCATTCCATTAGGTCTGCTCCCCACAGGCCCTGCCGGCTACTTCCTGCAATGCTCCTCCGTGACTCCAGGGGGCCCCAGCTGCAGTAGGCACAGTAAACCAGACTCAGCCCCCAGCAGCTATAAAACAGCATTCCCTAATGACTCTGCATAAAGAATGTTTTGCTAATGTTAATATCTTGTGCTTGTGCATGTACACACTACACATCTGCATCCTCTTTCCTGCACACGCATGACCTGACCCATAAGGGGAAAATACAAATTTTTCAGGGACAAAACCAAATATCTTGTAAATTTTATTATAAAATAAATGTATTTTTTGCCTCTGCATTTGGCCACGCCCCTTAGTTATTACAGTATCATTAAATAAGGAACTCCCAGGCTGCACAGGATTACAGCATGCAGTGCTCATTCCAAGATTATAGTGAGGGATCACAGAGGGAGAGGGGGTTCGACACACATGGGCCTGGGTAATTGTCTTAGGCCAAGCTATGCAGAGTTTCTCCTCATGTGCTGCTGATGCTTGAAAATACTTGTAAGGCTTGATTAGCTAAGAGGCATATCACTGCAGCCAGAAAGTGGAGTGGGAGGGGAAAAGTGGAGTGGGAGGGGCAAAGTGGAGTGGGAGGGGCAATGTCATATAAGAGGGGCAGTGTTGAGTGGGAGGGGCAAAGTTGAGTGGGAGGGGTTTATAACTGTTATTATCTGATACCTCATCCTAAGCCTAACTTAGTCAGACAGATGGCTGTCCTGGGACTGACACTGATGAGTGATGTGCTCCAGGCTCCCTGTGAGAATTGCCACTTGGGCCAGTTCAAGCCAAAACATTACAGAACGCCGATGTCAGCGTGACATTTTCAAACATCTCTGCCAAGGAGCCAGAGCTGAGCTCTCAGTCTCAGTCTTATTACCTTGTGACTTCTGAAGGTACTCTGAGCAAGTCATACTAATTCTGCCATAGTGCTGGAAGCACACCTATGTTAATGAAGTGCATTCTACAAATGTCACACTAAGCCAATAGCGTGGTAGTTAAGTTCCAGAATCATTTGATTCTGTATGAAATAGTTGAATGGGTTTTTCATCTAAATGAGAGCAATATAATAGATCAAGCGGCTCTGCTCCTTGTTACATAGTTTCCTTAAAGACACTATGCAGTAGACATAGCAGTTCTGAGCAGTGTGGGTATGGGGTCAAACTGCACTTCCCTTTCTTCCTGCATGGATGTTTACATTCAGCTGATCAGGTGACATCTGACTGAAAATCCATTTGCAGTTTTTACCTGTTTATTTTCCTGGCAGCTCCGGGGTTAAGTATGTCCTCCAAAGTACTACAGCACGGTCTCTGTACTTGGCCCAAAAAACACATCCTAAACCAGTGTTTCCGAACCTGGTCCTCAGGGACCTCCAGACAGTGTATGTTTTTGCAAAAATGTGGACACTCTGGCATGGAGCTGAGAAGGAGCAATAACGTGGACCGTCTGAAGATCCCCAAGGACCGGGCTGGGAAACACAGTCCTAAACCGGCATTGCACTCATTATATTTCCAAAATTCACGTCGCATGTCTCCTGTTGTTGGTTGCGGCTGCCTAACCTCAGTGTTCCAAAACTGTGTGTAATCCGCTCGCGTCCCTTCAGTCAAATGCTGAGCAGTTGGGCAAGTCTGTAGCATCCTGAAGAGTTTTTGAAGTTGTGCTGAGATCACATGGGGGGGCACTCTTTCACAATGCTTTGATGTCCATATTACTGCCCCCCCCCCCCCCACGCTTAGACTTTATCAGGGTGGCATGTTATGGATGGTGCCCCTGTAAGACCGTTTTGGTTCATTGACCTGAAGATGTAATCAGTGAATTCTTATAATGAGCAGATTGTTTCATGCTGCTTGTTGTGATTTGCGGTTCCTTTCTAGCTGCGAGTTCCACCTCACAGGTTAAATTTATGTTCCAGGCCGGATAAAATGCCACAGGTCTTGTCGCAGGGTCGTCGCCGTAACGGTGGATGTTCTTCTTGCAGATCTCCCTGGTCAATGTTGTTAACGCTTCCTTAGCTCCATCAACAGTAATCGGTTTCTTAGGTAAACTCTCAGAGGTGTTTTTAATAATCTCTCAGGTACAAAAGGCTGAAAATGTTACTTACTATAATAAAACACCTGATTTGAGTGAAGATTTTCAGTAATATGACTGTCATTTCAGGTAGGGGGTCCTGGCTGACTTTCAGGAATAACGATTACAGGAACTTACAGGAATCTGCATGTATGACATTGTGGAGTAAGGCTCTCTCAACAGACATTGCCAGTGTCCATTTTCTTACACGGATGCGGGAGCTCAGGACAGAGCCAGCGCTCTGCCCATAAGAAGCCATGAAACCCAACATAATTTATTTTCCACTCTCCAAGGGACACTCTTGTTTTTCTAATTTATCCCCATCTCATCTAGAATTTATTGCCCCCCCCCCAAGGCCTGCTGTTGGGTCGGTCAAGTTGATCCCTTGTCACAGAAATTCAATCAAGAGCATTAAAGTGTGAACCAGTTGAAAAAACAAAGGGCTTAGGGAAATCAGATGCTTAAACAACAACAAACAAGCACACTGTAATCTTCTTAAAGAAATTAAGCTGGAAAACCCCCCTCGGCCAGGGTGGGTAATGATCCCAGCCGATCGGATAAGAGGCTGTACTGGATCAGGAGGAAGGTGAGAACGGCAGAGGGGATTAAACGCAGCCTCCCACTAATCAAACGGCACTCCGGCAAAGGGATCGCTCCTCTCCCATCCCAAACTTCAAAAAGTCCCGTCTAAGCTGGAAGTAGGTGGCACTAATCCCTTCTGTGGAGATAAATCTATGTATCCATCTTAAGGCGCCTTTCATCCTCACCGTTTTCTCGTGACGCTGCCCCTGGTATCTGGGGAGTGTTAACTTTTGCACTGTATCTCTGCTACAGGCAAGATCTTACGTCACTGATGCTGTACGATTGATTGTTCCTGGAAGGCTCTTCTGAGACATGTACCATCACTTTCCTTCTCAGATAAGTCTCCTCAAAGCATTTTATGGATGGTAACTGCCAGGCAGCTGTGTATTATACCGCTTAGTACACAGTTGTACTTTACACCTGACTGTAAATTGGTCTTTACTCTGCCCATGTTTCTGAATACCAAGTGTCAGTTACTCCGTACAAATATGTGCACCAGTAGACAGTCCACCTACTTGCAGAATGGCTGCCGTCATTCTGTGGATCACCTGTGTGTTAGAAGAAGTGATTTATATTTAAATATCACATGATACCATTTTAAGATGCTCGGGGCTACAAATATGTATGATAAAAGGCACAAAATGAGCCTCCAAACATGATTGTTCTCTCCTGCCTCTGTGAACATGAGTATTTTCTCCACCGATGGATGGCATTTGCTGTCCAGTGATTTGGCCTGCAAGCTGTGCAGCAGGTAATGAGGATGGATGAAGATCTTGAGTCCTGCTCATCTTCTGACGCTCATGGGCAGATCACGAGAGAGCGCTGTACTGCAGGAAACGGGTGGGGCTTTAATTAATGCACAAGCCAGCCACAGTCTCCATCAGCATGTCATCAGAAGTGAGTGGTCACCAAGGATTTATGTTTGTAGAACATATTTGTGTAATCTGGTCACAATATGGCAGCTTTGCAGGATCTGACACAGAGCAAGCAAGAGGGATGCCTGTGCTTCGGCAAGTATTAAGGGTTCGGGTCTCTGTTATTTTCAACAACATAAATAACAGATTTTTTATGTGAACATAGAATTTTCCGAAATATATTAATTGGTATATTATACTGAATCAAATTTTTTGCAATAACTATAAATGAATTATAATAATACTGCACTTTTTGTGCAGAATGTTATTTAAAGATTTTATGCATTTTCATAATGATGAGTTAAATTGATTAAGAGATAAAGTGAAGCCACACATTTCTCCATCAACCATATTTCACTAGACCATAACGTTAGCCCTTCACACCTCTGAGTAGCACACGTGAGGTCCCTTCTTAGGATACCGAATCTAAAATCCGCATCACTCTTTATTTCCATGTCTTACTTACTGGGCACCCTGTCCAAAGTGCTTTCCCTCACAGTTCTGATGTTCTCCGAAGTCTGTGATTTCCTGACATTGGCTATGAGAGCAGAAGCCTGTGCTAATTACTGTATCGGGGATTTGCAGCCCTCTCCCCTGGATGTGACGGAACAATCCAGACAGCCTTTGTCTGTAATTACGCTCTAATTGTGTGGTGATTATTATGTAAAAAATACACACTCCTCTGTTCAGCCAAAGGCGCAGAGACGCTTGCCGCCCTTAACACCAGGCGCGCAAGATTATAGTCATAGATTATTTCTGCGTGACATGGAATAAAAGGATTAAACAGCGTCTCCTTGTTACAGGAGTGTGTCTTCACTTCAGGTGTAGCTTTTGTTTTGGTTTAATAAACGCGCATTTAAACAGCATTCAAACACACTCGTCACGCAGGTAGCTGTGTAATGAGCTGCATATTCGGCGACTCCTCTGTACGCAGCATGGGGGGCATTTCATTGGAGGGTGGGGTACAGGGCTGATTAGTTGCTTCCATTAGGCGGTGTCCATAAGGCTACCTCGGCGAGGCTACCTCGGCGAGGCTACCTCGGCGAGGCCGCGGCAGGGCAGCAGGCAGGCACCGTGGGCCTGGATCCGCCCTACTTGTCATCCCCAATCACACTCAGTCTAATTCTTGTTTTAATTTACTCCGCTCATGGGGTGAGGCAGCCGCCCCGCCAGCGCAGTCCTCCGGGTCCTCTCACTTCTGCCGTTTATGACAAGGAATATGCAAAGGCACAATTATTCATCCGCTAAGGTGACGGAGAGGGGTCTGGGAGCATTCTCCTTCTCTCCCGGCAGCTACGTGTCAGTCAAGGAAACAGTTCAGTTATAAACAATTCTTCTGAGAGCATTTTATTAACATGTTGATGCAAAGAGCCATTAGTCTGAAATCCTGGGACGAGATTATCCGTATTGATTGGATAAGGAATGCCCGTTCCAACCAGAAGGTTTTTTTTCCTCTGATGGAAGAGATTTTTTTGGAGTGCCATTTTTTTGAGTTTCGTTTTCTTTCCATGGCGATGCTGTGGGGGAGGGGGGTTTGGCTATTCCAGCCCATCGCTCATTAGACCGGCAGTGCTCTCCGGACCACTGCGTAGGACACCCCTTACAAATAAAACACATGGAGAGGTGTGGAATTTGCTCCCCTAAAGCCGTGATGTATTCGATTCTTTACGGTCACGGTCGCCTTTGCGCCTTTCATTTTGTGTCCTCAGACAATTTTCTCTCTGCTTTCTCTCTCTCTCGCTCTCTCTTTTACTTTCTCTCCCCCTCTTTCGCCTCTCTGCCTTTCAGAGTGTCATTTGCAATTTAATGCTCACCTGGGGTGAGCACTGACAATAGACTCCACCATAAAATAGTTCAGGGCCTGCCTGCATTGCTAATGAGGTCGATGTTGAGCTATTTGGCTTATTGTCCCACTATAATATCTACTTAATGCAAGTCAATGGGAGTGGATTGTTAGACCCGTTAAAGATTCTATTAAGTCTTTAGAAAAGCCACTGTATTTTGCAGCCCACTGTATAATGGCAGGAATAGACAAGCTGCATTGGTTCTTGTGAAAGTGATGCTCTACAGAGTAGTGCGGATTTGTTTTGCATCTAAAATAGTTTTTCTTTTATCAATCGTGATTTTTGAATCAGAATATTAGCTGACGTTTTGATTTTTTTTTGTTGGCTTCACTAAATTTTTAAAGAAAAACTACGCCTTTGGATACCTTTTACAGAGTTTGCACATAAATCACCTTATGTGTTTTAGAAAGGTGCATGCAGTCAATGATCATAATTCAGCATTGGGGTCAAATGGCAGATTGTGCACCAGCAAGATATAATACTGATTACTATGGAGGCCGAAGCTGCTGCTGATTTAGGGGTTGAGGGTTGCTCATTTAAATAATACTCTATATAAAAAAAAACTCTTATTCATGTCTTTGTTTCGGCTGCTGGGAGTTTTTAAACAAGCCCATATGGTGACGGCCATCCGTCGTGAAAAGGCTGCCCTAGCTGAGGCCAGGATTTCACACAGGCGGTATTGAGTGGGACTGAAGAGGCGAGAGCTAAGCTGTCCTTTCAGAGGCAGCAAAGCCCTCCATCTGGACTCCCTTAAAACTCCCAGCTAGTTTGTTCAGCTCCCTGTCGTCTGATTGAGCTTCCTGAAGCAGAAGTAACAGCATCAATGATGTAAACCCTTTGCCACTTGAGAGTATTACATTTCTTTTCATGCTTGACTTAATCAAAACTGGGGAAATGAAATTTACACCTTTTTGATGTGCTTTTGCCTGCTGTTTAAGAAGCCCGATCTTAACCCATTTGATCTTCACAAGTGCCCGCTAAACGGCCAAATATGGCGCGCCGACGGGAGCAGACGGCCGCCGCTCGCCGGGCCCGGGGTCAGCGCCGAGGATGGGGTCCACCCCCCAAAAAGGGCATCCTCAGTGCCTCCCCGCGGTCCGCGTGCAGTCGGTCGGCCCATCCTATCATAACAACATGGGGTTAATGCACAGCTCAGTGCTGCCCCTAGTGTTCACTCAGCATGGGGTCAGACGCCGAGCCCCTGCACCACACATATTGTGTCAAATATCACAGGTATTATCGCCAGCCTGCCGCCACTTCATTGCACATTATATTATATATCATATTATAAATATATCTTACTGTTAGCAAAATGTAATAACCATGAAATATCAACAGCAGCACAGATCCCCAATTTTCACAAATTTTCTTACCCCTATAACCCTTATATTTTGAAAACTACTACTTTTATACTAATTACGGTATTATTATAGTTAATAATAATAACAACAACAATAATAATAATAACAATGATAATAATAATAATAATAATGAATCTGAATAAATGCACTTAATTAACAGAAATGTAAATGGTGTACTGTAGAGTGTGTTACAGAGCGGTCTGCGGGGGGGGAGGGGGGCGTTCTTATTTGCCCCCCCCCCCCCCCCCCCGTCCCGACCAGTCCAGCCTGGTAAGCACATGTTATGACAGACTCCATCGTTAATCCGGGACTTCATTATGGGATGGCAGTCCTCGGGGGAGGCTTGGCTGGGAGCACTGAGGAGATGACGCGGTGGGGATGAGCTCAGAGGGGGGCGGGGGGGGGGCACGCTGTAAGCCAGCAAGCCGCAGCCCCCGCTTGCGACGTCCTGTGATGCCACGCCCGCTAATCAAGTTGGCAGCGTCCTGCAGAGCCCACTCACCGCAGCCGGCCAGACGAGGCTGTGGACGGCAGAGGGAGACGAGCAAGAACAGACAAATAAGTAAATAAATCCATTAAAACAAACCGTCTCAAGCTCCGGCGGTATCCCACGGCGATGCCGACGACGTCATCTACTCTTTTTTTGGTTTTGTAAATGTATTTCTGTCACTTTCCTTTGCACTCACTTGCAGGAAAACATCACGCCTGATAATTAAATACTGGTGTCCCACCAAAAACAGTGTGCTGTTTGTTGAGTATAATAAGCCATTACCGGCCGCAGGGGGGTGGGGTGGAGGGGGGGGGGGGTGTCACTTTGTGGCAGCCTGAAAAGAGAGGGTTCTGTCAAGCCAGCCAAGATCCCGCAAAAGAACTTGTCTGAGTCCGAGATGTTTTGACAGGCCTTGTGCGACAAGATACATAGTTTCTATTCAGCGACAAGCAGATTATTGGTTACTATAGTTTCCCTACTATGCGGCCGAGGTCGCTGCCTAATCTCCACAGAATGGGTTAAAAGTGCCGAACTCCACAGTACCACATGTTGAGAACGAGGTTCCAGGCCCCACAAAGACCAGCCCCCTTCCCGCTTTGATGTCCCCCCCTCCGGGTCGTCGATTGAGAGGGGAGTGAATGAGTCGCCCTCACGCAGACCCTCTTGATGGCCCCGCTGACAATGGAGTTGGGTGAGAGGGTGGTGGTTGTTGGGGGGTGGGGGCACAGAGGGGAGCTGAACCAACCCCCGCCCCCCCCCCCCATCCCCCTTCACACCACGAGCAAGC
>JABFEB020000020.1:1337586-1349589 GCA_019775895.2 Stomatorhinus ivindoensis | reverse complement strand
GCAGGGCCCCCCCCCCCCCCCCCGCTGCAGGTCAAAGGTGAGCGAGGGCCCCGCTGCCATCTGCCAGTAACAGAGAGCGATCGATTCCGGCGCCGCCAAGCTTAATGACACAAGGAGAGCCGCCTGTGAGATGCCGCTGATTAAAACTCACCGCAAGACCTGCATACAATTGCCGTGACGCCACGCCTGGCTCACCTACGGGCAGGCGGGGGCGGGGGCACCACAGTGTCACGACAGCGATGGTGCAAGAAGTGAAACAGCAAAGGGCCACAAGTACAAAACACAGGCAGCGCTGTTCCCATGCAGCTCCTTGTACATTATTGTGCATGATACGCACACTGCTTATTGCCTTTCTATATTATCTCCGTGTTCTTGTTTGTTACGGCTATTTATTGTTCTACATTTTCATCACAAGCATGTATTTCGCTGTACTTGTACAAAGGACAGCAAAGCTTTTGAATCCCTGGGAAAAACCACCTTCTGTTACATTTGATCAACCAATGCATCCTTCTTTAAAGCAAAGTACTTCTTTAAGAAAACAACGAGAAGGACATGTGGCACAAGGTACCTTGAGAGCATTCCAAAGAAACACAGCAAGAAACATAGCAAGTCACTCTGTAGAAGTCAGATTCCCAAAGAAGCCCTCTTTTACCTACTTATATTATGTACTTTGTGTATATTATGTTATACCATTATTTCAAGACTTCCTCTGTGAGCATATACAAACCATACAAGTGTTTCTATGTATTTAGTTACGTATCTATGGTGATTGCAGGCCCGTAAACATGAACATGGCCTCCTCTTCAGATCGAGCTCCTGAGTGTATCTGGTTACTTGTGTGACTCTGGCCTGAATGAACGGCCCTGTGGTGTCAGGAGGGCGATACTCTATCCAACAAAGGAGTCATTCCCAACCCGGAGAGGAACATTCCACTGTGCCTCACACACCCACACCGGAGCTCCGTGCCACGCTGGAAATATGAGAAGTCTGGAGTTCCCATGCCAGTCATAAGCCAACAACAAAAAATTATGATAAAGGAGAGCTGAGAGCTCGCATGTACGACAGAACAGCCTTTCACTGCCAGGCTTTCAGTGGGAGCGCAAATGAGGCTTAAATACAACAATGGAAACTCGGTCGCATAAGTCCACTTACTATAACTACTTGTTCACAGGTGACCAAACAGTTTTACGACCGACTTTCCCAAAGTGGTAACCACACTCCACTGACAGTGATGAATGTGTTGGTGCTGTGAGTGGGGGGGCGGGGGTTCTATACAACACAGCAATGAGGAAGGAAGGTGGGACACTGTTAATTGTAAGCTAACAATCAATCTGGAGTCTCCAAGGCTTCATAATACTCTCATTCTTATTCTGCACAGTTAGTAGGTGCTTTGACTCGTGCAATTAGTGCTTCTAATAAGCTGTGTGGCCACAACAACTTACAGCTCAACTGGCAAGTGCAATTAAACTCCGGGAGGAGGAAAAACTGGACTTGACTTCATTTTTTGGCAGTGAAAGAAAATAATCAGGCAGGTGTTATTGACTGTATTGGTTTCTACCCATGACCCTTGACCCCTGTAGAGCTGTCAGGGAAGGTCAGTGTCCCGGAGGTCCATAATCTTTGCTTATTTTTCCAGGCTCCTCTGCACACAGGGATTTACACCAGGCCAGCCGGCAGGTTCTCCTTCCAGGACTCGACACATTACACAGCCTTACCAGCTTATGAATGGGCCTCGCAGCAGATATAAATAAAAAGCATTGCAAGCGATCGCAAGATATGGTTCTGCCTGTCAAAACTTTCATCGGAAAATAAGCACCTGATATATTCAAGACCCAGAGGGAAGACTACATATTTTCAAACATATTGGAAATCAATGAGGAGCAAATTATTCATGGAAAAATATATGCTGTGCCGAAACAGTGTGGGTAGACCCACTGGATTTATTAGGAAACATGCCTACACAAATCACAGAGGGGATATGCCTCCTCAGAGAGATGTGGGGGGCTAGATTTAGACAAGGGGAGTTTATAAACACTTGTTGGAGACCACCCCACTCACAAGCATGGAGCAGGAACAGTCAGCCTTGTTACTGGAGGGACATTTTTACTCTGATAACCATCTCTTGAGATCGTTTTGCTGCCATTGTTAATAAGGGCTTTACTTTTTTCCCCATTTAGGTGGAACCGGTGGTATCTCTTTTAGGAAATGAGTACTGGGTGTAGCAGTAATAACAGTAATCATCTCTGAAGTACGACACGTCACGATGATAACTGGCAAAAGAAGTACAATAAAAGAAAATAAGACACCGGATATCTACCGAACTGTGGCCACTCTTTGCTCTCACTAACCAGTCCTGAAATCTAAGCCCGCAGAAGCCTGAAGGAGACCAGGCTTCCAAGACATTCTAGGATGATTTATGATGACCATGCCTTTGGATGTTGGCACCACCATTCCAGTTCAGCTTCAGGCCTCATCCAAACTGTTTTTCTTCTCCAAGTGGCCATAACATAGCATTGACACGACGTGCGTCTACGGCTGATTGGTTCACTTAAAATGGCATTCGTCACGTGGCACTATGAGTTGTTTCACCGAGCACCTGCAAGCCACAGCACCACTGGGGCCTCTGATGTCGCTGCTAGATAAAGGACCTCACAGAAGCTCTTTGGACACTGGTAACGAGAGACAGCGTTCACCATGAATGGTTCTTTCTGGAGTACACTCACCAGAACATTTTCCAAAACGAGACAAACTGCAATATGAAGTGGCAACATCAACCATGACACAACCACTGTCAGTCTACACTATCATTCGGGAAACCTCATTGTCAATGCTGCCAATTAATGATCGGAGCTTCATTCGACAGTGAAAATCTTCAACCAGGTGTCCTGACAGAAAAATACACATAAAGAAATACACAAATTGGGAAAAAAAAACTTAAATACATGAGAACGGAAGCATTGTGGCAGCACATGCAACAAACTGCACACATGTATGAGCCTCTTTCTGGGTCCTTTCCATGCCTGGGCAGACAACGTAATCTGCCACCTGCCCTTATACATTTCACCTTTTCCTTTCACAGGTCACATTCTCAAGGCCAAACCCCTGAATACTGGAAGGATGCAGGTACAGCCAGATGTTCGTAGTTATTGGAAAAAGTAGTCCCAGGACATCGGCCACCTTTCGTTTTTACTACGGTGAACACGAGGTCCGGCAGCTCAGCGGAACTTTTACGCGTCTGTAAAAAGTGTCGCTCCCGGCTGCCCGCAAAACCAAACGCAGCCAGACACAACAGACATCCATAAGCACCGGCAGACAGATACAGCCTCTGAAATCACCAGATCCCCTTTTACCCCAGAATTTACTGGCAAACTTGCACGGCTGATAAGGACCCCCTTCCGAAGCCATCTCCATTACTCATTCCCTTCATTGAGCGCATCAAACACGGCAGAATGAGAGGAATCAGCCAGGCAAGAGGTTGATTGATAAAGTCCCTATCAGGCTATTTACGATCTGGCTGCAGGAGAAGCAGCTTTTGCCAGACAGAAAAGCAATTAATCTGCAAACAAGCGCTGGAGCAGCAGGGCAGAGCATCCGAGGCGCCTAGCGCCGCCGCTCTGGAGGCAAGATAAGGCGGCAGCCGGCTATTTATTGTAGATTTTAATTAAGTGCTTGTTAGCGGCAGTTATCTTAACACTCACCAAATTACTGTTGTAATGCATTTTGTTAGAGGAAAAATGGGGAGCGCTGAAGAACTTCATGAGAACGCGGGCGCACGGCTTTCATTTTAAATCACAGAATATATTGAGAAGAGGCGCATGTCACGGCGATCTAATGGTTATTTAATATGGCCATCAGCGTTTGCCGGGTACCCAGCATACGGAGATTACACAATAGCCCGCAAACCCTCTTAAACACTTATTTGAGGTGACAGGAAAAATGAAACCGTTTGCGCTTCCAATGGAAAAGCAATCACTGCTACATTATATTCCGCCTGCCCTATCACGGTAATGCATAGTAAAAATGTCACCAAATGTATTTAAAGAGCCAGTGTTTCCGTTACCGGGGTGATTAAGGAGGAGAGGAGCGACTTCAATTTGTATGCAAATGCATTTGGTTTGTGTATCATCCACATACATTCACCTGGAGAAATAAAAAAAAAAATAAAATGAATAAAAAAGAAATACAGTAGTGTTTAATGCAGCCATTATTAGTGGTTATGGACCAGGGTGATGGGAAACTCATGGGCTTTATGGCCCAGAACCAGGCCCACCGAGCTCGAGCGTCTTACAGCCTAACACTAAAGCAGGCCCACCTTTGCGATCGTGGTGGAAAGTTTGTGGAAAGTTTCTATTATTATATAAGAGATCAACAACACAGAAGAACAAAAGAGATAATGAAATAACGAACATTTAAAAACTTTACTGTAACGAGCTACTGTCATTGTTGATTTAATCAAGTTCTGTCATCACTCAGGTGATAAAGTGCAAGTTTAAATCTGCATGCTCTATTAAACAGTGGGGGGGGTGCAGATGCCCCCCAAAGCCACGAGACACATCTGGGCATGAACTCTGGGCACAGCAACACGCGCCGCAGATTGTTCCGGAAAGGCCTTTGAGCGCGAATATTTTCATGAGGTCAGAGTACCTCTGACTGTGTCCCAGCTCAGCCAGTTCTCCCATTAGCATCAGACTGGACCCACATGGGAAGCAGCATCCTGTGGGAGCCTCCCAATATCCCCCCCACTGCATTCCTTCTAGACCCCATTCACACCCGACTGCTGCCAGCTACTCACCTGCCTTCACTACGTTCCACGTGTCAATACTGCTTTCATACACCTAGATAATAATAGCAGCTGTCCACCACCATCAGCTGACATGGCGCATAATGGAGCTCAAATGCTGTGACAGTAAAGTCCCAGCAGGACAGAAAGAGTGGGGTGGAGAGAGGAAAAAAAACAGAAAAACTAAGAAACATCTCAAAAGAAAAGCATTCTAAATATTTTAGACAGCGGCCACTCAGCTCTGTCTATCTGCTGCCTCTCAAAAAATAACTCGGCTCTGTATACAGATTGAATTTTACAGATCTGAACAGCAGGAAAATGCACCCACTCAAGCGTGCCCGTGGCAGCCAATGTATTGCCATCCTTAATGGCATTCTGTATACAGCTTCATCTCAGCCCTCCCCCATCCCAAATAAAACAGCATATTAATATTGATAGCCATAAACCATAGAGTACTAAACGCTATCTGAGAAGCGCAGCCGAAAAAATATTAATTTGTATCAAGAGGAAAGCCGGGATGAAGTCCTATTCATATTTTAATGTCTTTATGCTAATATGTGTGCAGACAGGAAGAGGTAGGGAGTGGTGTAAAAGTGAGGGAGAGAGAGAGAGAGAAGTGCTGGCGGTTTATAGACTTAAGGCTGATTTATACCTCTGCATCAAGCCTGTGCAGGGCTTACGCCATTGCCGACATTCATGTTTGCGAGCTGCTGTGTCTACGTCACTCTGCAATTATGCCACCAAAACGCTACTTAGCTGAGCGTGGTGAGTTTAAGTTCTACTACTCTGTTGTAGGAAACAATCCTTAGCAAGCTTTTCAATTTTAATGATCGCTCTTTTTCAAGATTATCTAATTTACGTTTAGAATTCAGTTTAAAGTTCACCGCCGCTGCTTTTGCATGAGCTCTGCACTTGCGATCATAATCACTTTCATTCATTGCTGTTTAAATCACTCATAGGCGGGTTTGTGAGAAATTTATTTTTAACTCCTTTTTCTTGCTTTCTAAATATTGCAATATTTATCAGGCTTGTAAAGAGCTACGGAATACTTGGCCCACACTAAAATCCCCCTATCTGCAAACAAACAACATCAAATCATTTGTGTAGGAGGAAGTGCCATGCTACCAAACAGACCAATCACAGCTGTTACATCTGCGTTGCCACAATGGTTACATTTCTGGGGAGATGAGTGTCAACGTAGATTATACACAAAACTATAAATCAGCCTTTAGTGTCTTTGGGGTTGTTCCTGGGGGTCTCCATCAGAAATGGGACATGTTCCTTTGACCTCTAGACACTAAGACATCCTGGTGCGGCCCCAGATGTCCTATCAAAGAGCAGATTGTCTGGCAGGATCCGACTGTGCACGCGACTGCCTTTTGTTTAGTTAATACAGTTAATGTAACTCATTGCAAACCGAAGGGAATGCCCAAGTTTACCAGGTATAACACGGTGAAAGTGGTGTGAATGTGGTAGCAACACAGGGTTACTGGACGAATGAACAGCCAATCCTTAGAACCAAAATATGACCAAAGGAACCCCTTTCAATGCACTGTTAACTTGCTAATTGTGATCATGTCATGCACCAGGGGCTGCACTTTGCAAATCCATGTACACCCTCTGACAATAATAGCACTGAATGCTTAATAGAAGAGCCTGTATTTCAAGGTGTAATTAAAACCCAATCCCCACGTTTAACTCCTATCTAGAGCAATGGAATGTGACAAATCTCACCCCAAACTGGCATATTTCTGCTGTATCAAGGCCCATCCAGTGATACCTGCTTAGCGGTTTGTGTCCATTTAACTCAGAGGAAGCAGGGCAAACACAAATAAATGGCCCCGATAGCAGCAGGAGACCTTCCAGATCTGGTTTCAGCCGCAATCATTACATATTTAGCAGCAGACAAAGCGACAGCCCCCTCTGATAGCAGCCTATCTGTTTTAGTCTGCACCGTGTCACGCACGGGGTAACCGTCATTAATTGCACTCATTTGGGAGGTGGGTCAGCACAGTGGAAGCGCAGGTGTTTGGATCAGTGCTGATTATCTGGGCAGGAGATTGGAAAAAGACAGATCATTCCATCGGGGAGGAACAGACAAAAGGGTGGGCAGTTCCCCCAGTTTAAAAGGATGTTGGGTGGCCATTACCACCAGCATAGGTCATTCCATGCGGTGTCTGAGTCTTTTGGGGGGGGTCATTTGTGTAATTTTAACCTTTACATGCACAGCCTTTAAAAAGGACACCATTTTCCCCTCATTGAACTCCATCATTGGGTAACAGTCCCAGAGCACCACTAGGGACATGTCACCGTGGGGAGGCCATACATACCAGTGTCCCCTCCACTCTTCAACCAAGCCCCGGACCACATGATATCACATCATGGAGACGCCCAGGCCTGTATTCTCAGCACACAAACAGCCTTCTCACATGACCCCTATGCATTGTCAAACTCCACAAACAAAATCAATGGAAGGCACAGCAATGTGACAGGGAAGCACATCCGGGAAAAGGGCATGTGATACCCTGATGATGCGGAGGCCAGCAATTCAGAACAGGAGGGGGGGGTGCCGCCAAGCTGCCACTGCCCCCATGCCAGCTATGTCAGTTTAACGGGCCCCTAATGTCCCTTCGGCCATGCTGCTGTCTGCCGGTCTGCACCGTCCCCATTGGCACAACTGCCACCGTGGCGAAGCTTCAGCAAATGCCAGGTATGAAAACCAAGGAATGACTCCAATATGACGCCAGAAAGGAAAAGCACACATTTAAACAACAAAAATCCCTCCACAGTTGCACCTATACTTCCAAACTGAAAGAATCAGTTTCCCAAAATCCACGACTGATCTTTCAACCTGCGGTGTTCATGTGAATAATTTCAGTGCAGGCAAGAAAAAGCATTATTTATCATGATTACATGTGCCGCACTGATTCGCTTTGATGTTTAATTCAGTGGGCCCCCGTGCCTGACAGGAGAATATGAGTGTCTGTGCATCCATGGAAGAGAACAGCGAGGAACGCAACTGCCCCCCCCCCCCCTCCAGACCTGCAGATCTGCAGGCAGCAGCCGATCTCTGGCCCAGAAGGGTATAAGGAAAAAGGATGTGCTCATCCCCGCTATTCCGGAACAGCTGGAGAAAGCGTTAAATAATTATAATTACAATGCCAATCACAATACAATCAGGTGAATTACCAGCTGCCTGTCACAATTACAAGGTAGTATCACTCCTTTAGTTTGCCTTTCTTATCTCTCATCTGCTGTGCGGCAAACTAAGCACGCGTTAAGATTTATCCCACTGAGGATCAGGCCTGGCTCGGGCTGATGTTAACAATTTATGGTTTAATAAGACTTACATAAGTCTTGCAGGTGTGCTTTGCAGCCGGCACCCAGTCCTCTTCAGGAGATTTATGGGAGGACTTTGGATTGTGTTTGGATAAAAAGCGGCCCTTTCCCATGCCCGATCATTCTCACCCTCACACACATGCGTAATCCAAAGCGTGAACTACAGTCTTAAGAAAGTCAGGGAAATTCCTGCCAAGTCGATTCCGGCCGTCGTCCTGCAGGTATCCTGACCTGCTCCGCCTCGCGAACAGGCCACTCATCACTGCCACCCAAAAAGTGACTCGCAGACGTTAGAGTTTTCACACTGGGCTCCTTATTACAACCAGATGTTTGTCTATGCCATCTGTCTCACGTTTTAAAACAAGAATTTGTCAAATTTATTTATTTACATTTATTTTGGGCGTTGCTTTTATCCAAACTGATGGAGAATTGAGAAAACCAAGTCAGGCAGTCCCTGGTGCAACTGGGCTTAAGGGCCTGACTGTGAAATCATTCAAGCAATGCTGGGATTTGAACCAGCGACCTCCCAAACACAGACACAGAATCCTAACCCGCAGAGCCACACATCATCCACATTTAACGGCTAAACAAAGGTCTGGCTGAGAGTTACAAATAGCTTGTACTTCTTTTAAGGCACAAATAACAAAACGTGCACAGCGATGTGACTGATGTGTAGCTCATGTGTTTAGGAAGAAGCATTACGCCTCGAGGCTGCTGTGGATTCAGCTTCCAATCCACTCCCAAAAGTCATCGGTCCCATCAAGCCAGAAGCCAGGATCCCTGTAAACCAGAACTGGGGGACTGGATGCCATCAACAGTTATTATGATTCTTGTAGCCAATCAGGTTGAATGTGCTGACATCTGAACACCTTCTCCTCACTTTACCCCATTCGTATTCGTTAAAAAGCACTACAGAGGAAATTAAACCAGAATAATCATCTCTGGTTGAAGAACTGGACCACACATTGATCTCTAACAGCAACAAGAAGCTTTCATACCATCACAGGGAGACTGGCCACTCCCGTCAGCCGGAACGTTCATCTTGAAAGAACAGGTGACACGTACCGTGTCCATGTGCGGGGGGGGAGTACCCGGGACGTGCGTCACATGTCCACCCGGCTGGGACTCGCCCATTTGCATGCTACAATGCAAAAAGCTCCATTAGCATCTTCTAAATATTCATGAATGGGGGGGGGGAGGGTAACCATGCCCCATTGTCACCTGGAGACCGGCCTTTCACTGTCCAATAAGCCGACAGATCCATCTCGGGTCCGATCGGCCTCATAAAGGTCGTCCTGCGCTGGCTCTTCCAGGGACGGGAGGAGGAAGGGAGTTTTGCAATGCTAAGTAAGACAGGGGGGAAAAAAACTCACATTGAGTGACATTTCTTAAATCCATGCATCTCATGCAGGGCCAGATATCTGCTCCCCCCCACTGTCACAGGATATGACATGAGGAAGCCATCGTGTGTGACTCTGCTTGCGGGGTGCTTAGTGAGGGACAGGTGACGAAGAGCCCCCCCCTTTGATTTCCCCCTTCAGACGAAGGTTGGCCATTATCCCTCCAGCTACATGGATACATCTGACCTTGGCTTTCCACTGTCTGCTTCTTAACCCCCAACAGAAGTGACTAAGCACCTGGAGCTAGTTGATTAAATATTAATTAATCCAAATACTTTAATTACCCCAACACTCCGGCCAGCATAACAAGAGGTTAGCTCTATGAAGTCCTTTGACCACTGAGTGAATACCGCAGATACACTAATCTAACCCTAACCACCATGCCCATTTAATGTCACACACTGCATAAAAGGAGCTATCTGAGCAGGGGCATGTTTAGAGAAACCAGTCAATTTTGCGCTGAAACAGTAGCTGAAACATCATAGACAGGATAACAAGTACAGGAATTTCTCCATCTAAAACATCGAGCAGCGCTATCATTGTAAACTCTTGTCAGAAGCTTTAATGTCCCCTGTTCTTAATGTGCCACTGTTCAAAAAAAAAATCTCAGCTCAATTTAAGTCTCATCCAAAGAGCTTACAACTGTAATTAAATCATTAAATTCTTGTCTACGCTTCACAGAGCGTAGAGAAATTAACTTCCCACCAACCTCATTTTCTATTTGAACATGAAATAATGATTTTCTGCCAGTCTAATTACAAAGCCAACATCTGATCAAGCCGGCATCCAGAGGGGATTATCACATGCTCTAGTATTAGACCTCATTACCAGCTTGAGTGCAAAATTATTACATCTTGTAATTGGATGGTGAGATTTATATACAGATCGGGACGGTTTCTCTAAGATTGTAATTACAAGCTTCATTGGTTAGTTACTTATCAGAACTTTGCAGGAAAACAAAACAAATGACCAGGCAAAATGAGAATTTCATTAACCTATGGACCCAGCGCGGGGGGGAACCCGTGTTAGGCTCGTGTTTGCATTAAAGGAAATGGTCTCATCCATTTCAGTCCCGGCCTGTGCTAGCTGAGCAAAACAGTCTGTTTAATTTATTTAACCTGGGTAATCTGTTCTGGATGGGCGGAAAAATACTAACTGTAAATGAGCTGTCTGCTCTGCAAGGATGAGCTCGATGTATCTATTACTTTAGACTAACTGGCTGTGAAGGGGGTCATTTCTCCTGGCTGAGAGTAGGGGGAAAAGAGGGCACTGATTTCTGGATCAGCTGTTTGCCCCTAAGAATTTTGGGCTTGTACGCATCTGGAACAAGATTAAGAGGGGGAGGGTTATGAAAGCACACACACACACACAGGGGAAGAAAATGAGTATCTCACAGTGTAAATAACCTCTAACAAACAGGCAGCAGATCAATAGCAGATTTGATGAAGTTGGGCCAGAGGAAGAAAGAGAAATAAAAATGTTCAATTACTTAGAGGACTATTTTTTAAATTAACAAATACACAAATAAAATAAGTGATTTCAAATTGCAAATCAGTGTTGGCAGGTCAGGCTGCCTGCTACTGATCTTGGCATTACAACCCTCCAATCAGAGGCTCATGGGTAATGGAGTTGTTATTGAACTTCATAGCTGGGATTAGATTCTCAGCAGTGATCAATGCTGCTCTAAGATGGGACTGATAAACCCTTGATAGGCATCTGAATTCCCAAAGGTACCAAGTGCACTGTGCTGCACTTGGGTACAGAGGAGGGGATCAGGGCTTTAGATAAACATGGAGTTCTTGAGCTTATCAGAGTACTTCATACAAAAGGCAGTACCCCACGCCAATCAGAGAGCTTCATGTAAAATGGAATGTCTATATACAGAATGTGCACACGTTTAACTCAAAATGTTGCTTATGTGCAATTTTAATTTGTGAGATGTCCTCAGAAGACATTTATGGGCCGTTTATTTGGGGGATTATAATACCGTACATTATTACATACCATGAGGTACATACCATCAACTCTCACCCATGGGCAGGCAGAAAATGGGGAAAATGTGGCCTAACAATGCAATATTCATCCATCCCTCCATCCATCCATTCATCTTCTAACCATTTATGCTGGTCAGGGTTGGGGTGATGGGGAATGAAACCTATCCAAAGCTGCACAAGGCTGGGGTACATGCTGTAATACATACATGAACTTGGAGGAAACCCATGCAACATGGAAAGGACACACAAAAGGTTATGAGGATTATGGGTAGGTTTCGAACCACCAACCCTTGAAGTGTGAACCACCATGCTGCCTTTTATATGAACGCTATAATCATCTTACTGGTTCACACTTACCATTTGACATGAAAGGCAAACCAACAAAGAGCAGCATCCTCTAGCAGCCCTGAAACCAGAGAGAGACCACTGCACACGCACATACCAAAGACTGGGGGGGGGGGGGGGGGACTGGTTTCATTATTATATTATG
>JABFEB020000020.1:1318729-1337486 GCA_019775895.2 Stomatorhinus ivindoensis | reverse complement strand
GCTTCATTATTCTATTATGGAGCTTTTCTCTATCCTGGCTGCAGCTGTTTAGCCAGCACAGCATCAGAAGGGATCGATGCTAGATCAATAACGAAGGCAAATCAATCACAGGGGGTTTCTTTTCAAAATATTTAATTAAAAACATGGCGGAAAATAACCCCAGGATTTATTGTTTGATGCTTAAAAGCATTACCGATTTTGCTTTTCTAAATTTTCATATGGGGACCCCTGCTCTGCTGGTAAGAAGGATTAAAGGGGCTGGGGGAATTGTGCAGACACTTTTCCAATACAGAATAATGTGTATATATTCATGATTATATACTCAACTGCTTTTTCCAATCCACTCCGCTCAGCAAGTCATTTCATTAGTGGAGGGAGGAGACTGTTCAGGTTAGATGGGTCTGATCTGACTGTTTATCATTTGAATAATTAAACAATAATACAAACAAGCAACTGATATTGTTCAGTCTTAGTCCACCAGTGCGGAGCATTGGTCTTACTCTGGAGGGCGCTGTTCAATACATTATTATATAAGGACACTGATGGTGAAAGTGTGCAGACGGAGCAGGGAGGGGGTGTTCTCTACCGGGGCCGCTTATCGACGTGTTGCTACCGCAGCGCCATCCTGAAATATTTCCTCTGGCCCTGAGGCCCTCGCCAGTCGCATAATTCATGCCTGAATATTTATCGATCGCTTTGGTAATTTGTATGCAAACAGTGGAAATGGTTTTCACTTAAAACGGAGGGCCAGGGTGAGGCCTTGAGAGAGAAGACTGAACAGTAAGAATATCACTGGGCACTGACTGTGGAGAGTGATTTAATGAGGAGCAGCGAGGCTGCGGTCTACAACACAGCAGTTAGGGGGCAGCACTGAACTAGCCCCTGAAGTCTAATGGTTATTGACAGTGGCTGGGGCTGCCCGGTCGCAGGGTCACAGCCTGCTCAGCGGCCTGTTTCACCACGTCTCACGTGCCTGACACTTGTTCCCTCTAGCATGTTAGCGGTGCGATCTAATTCTACATGCGGATACAGCTGTCTATACACAAAAAGCACCTGAGTTGCTCTTGGTAGCACAGTGAATGACTCCCTTTTCAGATTGAGGTTCACTCACTGGATAACATCACATTTGACAAAAGCAGAGGGTAAACGTTTCCTTAAAACTTAGAAAGTCATCAAATGTGCGCGTTCGCGCTGGCAATGAGGCGTACTATCACAGCAGAACTCTGTACAGAGATGAAACCCCCTTTTTGGTTAAACCATTGTGACATCAGCCAAAATTTTCAACAAGAAGCTGGCATTAACTGGAATTAATTTTGTAGGCTTCTCCGACCATAACCATATGAACAGAGATCGTAGCAAATTTTGTCCGCCGTGACAGATGTAAAAACTGGTGTTTGAAATGCAACCATCAGATCAGCTGGAAGACTGTCATTCATCCCAGACTGGACACAGGGGCCACGACAGACTGCAGAAGGCAAGCTTTTTGAGTCCTTCCGTCATTATATTTCATAAAAGGGATTCGAAAGTGATGACAAACAGATAGCCTAGTTTGGGAGTCATAAATAAGTATGGCACAATGCGTATTTAGAATTCCAATGACCTTTGCAGAATCCTCTGTTGAGTGGTAGGACCTGCACCACTTCACAGGATTGTTACGGGAAACAAATCCGGCATGTAAATCACAGCCATATAAAATCAAAGCAAGATTAAGCACTTAATTCAATTAACCATTCATAGCATTCGCTAAATATCCGTGGACCGTAAGTGCGCGCGTCAGATCAGGGAGGGGCCAGTGCCTAAGGGGCTGAGCTTATGTGTTGTCTGAGCCTGTCTTTGGTAGGTAAAACGTCCACACAGTTACAATCTATCTGTCAAATGTAATGGGGGTGAGAGGGGATTGGGGCGAGCTCTTTTCCCTAATGCACATAACATCAATGTATTACAGTGTAACTAAATGGTACTCAAACATTATAGGGTCGGCATAAATAAAAGGGAGAGAATGATGGAGCTGGTCTGGCCCACTTAAAATCGAGTGGTACCGGCACGTTTTCATTCTCCATTTCCACCACAAGCACAAACATCGTGCTGACAGACATGCACAAGACGCTTGCAATAACCCATACAAACGAGCGCCAGTTCTCATACCATTAAACATCTACTGTCAGACGGCTTAAAACGTCCAAGCGCTGCTAACGTACCACCAAATGTACATAACAAAGTATTACAATTTTCACTGTGCCATTTTGTTAAATATTACCAGCCCCTTCGCTCGTGTCCGTCCGGTTTGTAGAAATGAGCAATCCTGTATTATGGATGCCATAGAAAGGCTGAATTATTTTACAGAAGCAGTACACGTGGCTTGAAACGCCTCAGCTGGAAGACTGTCATTCATCTCAGGTGGATAAGCACCTCCGCTAGTACGACAGCTGGCAACGTTAACCCGCCTTGCATTTTAATTTGGTCCTGCAGTTAACTTACTGCATTATTGATCGACCAAAATACCGAATCGATGTTCTTCTTGTTACCTAGCCACTCTGCTGTAAGACAGTGATAATGTCGCCCGGAGTAATTCTCATTGCAAAAGACACCTCTACCATATAACATCAATACAAACAGGGGACGTAGCCGTCTAAGAAAAGTGAGAGAAACTGAGAGTAAAGTTCAATACGTCTATGGAAAAGGCGTTTTTTAGAATCTTACGTAACTAGAAATATCGCTAACTATGCTGTTAACTACCAGTGCCATTGTTTGCATAGTCGATGCAGCAGCAACACCAATTTATTATTATTGTTATTATTATTATTATTATTAATAATAATAATAATGATAAATGTTCGCAATAAATCTTGGCAGAAAGGCTACAATAACCATCCGTCTCTGCGCTATTTAAGATGATGAATTATCGTGCCACAGTGGTTTTGAGAGGGGAAATGTTTAAGGTTTCTTACAAAAGAAACCATGAAGATGTCACTGCGTACAGACGTGAGTAAATAACCGTGGAATATCTAGATTCGTTAATAAAAGAGCCCGGAACCCCCCAGGACGAGCAGCATAATATTTACCAAGGCAGTGTAGAGACTGCAGCGAGAAACACACCGGGCGCTCTGACCTTCCCAATCAATTATAGCCCATGGCTCCCGGGTGCTGCACGATTTAGCCACAAATTCCCTCTTTATGGGCTCTTTTTAAAGCCCTGCCTTCTCCTTAACACCTCCGGGTGACCCCCCCAAGAAATTAGCGGGGACATGCGGAGTAGGCATCTCCACTACAGCGGTAGCTTCGGACGATCAAGTGTTAAGCACCTTTGTTGTTATGCGGGCTGTAAGCATGCCACTAGGAAAAATAAATAAAAGGCTCAATAACTGTGCATTGCCTTCATTTAATAATTTAAACTTCCATTCATGCGTCACCTCTGCTTTTCGTTTTGTTTTACAGTCCTTCACACCTATTCCATTCCCTGTTATTGATTAAACAGTAAATGGATCAGTAAATTAAGAACGCTGCACAAAATGCTAGTGTTACAATGATTACGAAGTACACTTTGGATGTTAGCGTATTTTATTGGCCTGCTTGAATTAGTTTTAACTTATGTACCTTGTGAAAATAGTTAAATGAAAAGGCGGGAATATCTACCTGTGTCAGTTCACAAAATAAGGTGAAACTACCTACACGGCATACACAAAATGTTGCACCATAACGTACGACGTAATTTTATTAAAATACTTTACTACATCAAGAATGGTTATTAAAACAGCTGTTGGTATAAGAATCAGTTCAAATCCCTTTCCGATCATGAAATCACACCTTACGCTGGTTAACACTTTTAATAGCTTTAGTGTTATATTCTGGTTTTCCCAAGAGTACAATAAGAGTACAATGAAACTTGTATATACAGTAATCTGTTAAAGCAGCACATTTGATTCTATATTAAAATACAAATAAGCTTTTATATGAAGTAAATCCTTTAGCCATAAAATGTTATATACAGGCAACCAGAAATATTTTAATTGAAAGGGCGTTCTTTGTATAATTTAAGATAAAGAAAATCATTATGAATCGTAAGGAACTATAGGGCTACTATATTCGAGACATCTGCTTTATAATAACCATGATCTTCCATTTAGCATTCAAATAGGATACTTCGGACGTTTTCAGTTACATTTTGTAACACAGCCGCAGTCGTGCAAGTTAAATGTATCACATGTATACACACTGTGTTGAGATTTGTGAAACACGATAAACCGAGGCGTACATAACATTTCGTGTAAGACTAAAAGTAGACTTTGTAGGATATCCTTCATGATCGATATCAAATAATATAAGCAAATCACATAAATCTCGAAATGATCATCGTCATTCTCCCTTTGGCTGTAATAAAACCTAAAGGCATGAAATTCCAAGTAGGCAGTGAATGATAAAACCTTAATTATGTATTTGCGTCTCCTTTCCAAAATCCCAAAATAAATTCTTGTCAGCGCAGTCGAAAAAATGGGATTTGAGGTAATCCGACCTTCCAAATAGCACCCTCACACAATCTCCTTCAGTTCGTCAAATGCACACACATCAAGGCTGATTAACTGCATGTATTTTCTTTTTAAATCAGTTGTCACACCAATTAACAGATTTTGATCTGTAACTTGATTCGCCGGCGATAAGGAAAGCTAAACGTGTCTTCTGTCACTTTGAAATAATAAAGTTTCACAACTATAATTTGAAGAGCCCCTATTTGAAGTCTCATCTGACCTCTTTTCTTGTTTCTAATTTCATTATGATTCTTTTGAGTCTTGTGTATTGCAGTGAGAACATTTAGGGCCTACTCAACGACATGTTTATTCGTGAGAAGATGTGAGGATGCATCTATTTTGCATTCGTATAAAGAAGCTCAGCAATCAGATCACAGGCTCAGCCAGATTACAACGGCCGCTTATGGGACGAAGCGATAGTAACATAAACACCTGAATCCTAACACTTAAACGAATGAACGGTGAAGTCATGCAAAATATCGCGTTATATATAAACCACAATAGTCGGTTATAAGGCAAAAAAATGACATTTAACACGCCCGTTATTAAGAGGAATAACATTACGAGAAATTGGCTACATATAAAACCGTGTATGTAATAAAATACGAACCGGGGATATTTTTTCGTAGGTTACGGAAACTAACGCCTATGGTTTCCGGGCCATATTTAAATATGTTTGTTCGTGCATGGGCGTATAATAGAAATAATGAACCATCGCCTCTTAACGTGTTACTAGGATAAGAGGTGCATGAACTTTGAGCGCTGTTGTGCAGAACTCAGCTTGCAGGCACATAGGCTAAGCGAAACCATGCGCCTTTAATTTTATTGTAACCGCTTTCTTATCGTTGGATTTACTTGGCCGTGCGGAGAAATGCGGTTTATTTCGCCAAAGGGAATTGATTGGATGGTTTAATAAAACAATCTATTCATTTTCTTAAATACGCACCTTTATATTTTATCATTTCGATTGAAAATACACTAAAAACTGTTTTAGATATACCGAATGCTGCAAATAATGATTTACATGTAGGCCTATAATGTTTAACGGCGACAATACTACGATATCAAAGCTACACTATTGTGGGACGTTAACTGCATTACTGAGCGCTAAGTGGTGATCACCATTTTGTCTGAATAGAAACACAGGCGGTTTGTAATAAGTGGACTACGTTAAAATCGAGATTCGGTCGGGTCGTCGTCAGTCTTTGGACATTAAGCAGTAACATTTAGAATTTGCATTTATCAACCA
This sequence comes from Stomatorhinus ivindoensis, assembly GCA_019775895.2. Classification (NCBI taxonomy): domain Eukaryota; kingdom Metazoa; phylum Chordata; class Actinopteri; order Osteoglossiformes; family Mormyridae; genus Stomatorhinus; species Stomatorhinus ivindoensis. The sequence goes on along the minus strand of JABFEB020000020.1, from coordinate 1,331,714 downwards.
GGATTTTCTAGTGTCAAACATGAGAGATAATATAGCCTATCGGTTATTATCACTGACAAATAACGAATAATCAGTTAAAAGAAGATTAAGGATTTCAACAACTACAATGCTCGATCGGATCACTAAAACAAAATTGGAATACATTAGTCTTTTAATCCTTTCGTCAATATTGCAGGATGGCTATTGTAAAATTGCAAGCAATAAATTATTTAATTCTACTGTTTTGAAAATTGTTCAACAGAAAAACTTAACAGTACAAAGCTGCTTCTTCCGGATTTTTACAAGTTGATTCGGGAAATTTATAACTAGCATCTGCTTGTGCTATAGAACGACACTGTGTACAAAGTGAGTTTTCGGAAATTAACCATCCCGTGAACCAAAAATCACTGAAAATTTTCGCATAACGAGCTTTTTTTCAACTATATCAAAGAAATGCTTAATACCGACGTACACTCAAATCTCAATTACATATCTAGATTGTCCCACGTTTTAGCAGTATTGTTGCCAAAAGTATCACCTTTTAACAAATAACGACTCACAACTGTATCGTCTAAAGCTATTAGCAATTAACTGCAGAAATCACATCTCTAGAACTAGTTCAATAAGTGCATTAGCGAGAGTTATTCACGGTGACGCTGCTGTTAAGCATTTACAAACAGAGCCGTCAGACTAGAAAGCTTCCGAGCCTGCTCCTTCGTGCGTTACGTCGCCTTGAACCTCAAAACAACAAGTACCGCGGTAGATAGAAAGATATATGTTCTTGAGTTGCTGGAGGCTATTGTGAGTGGCCCCGAGAAAAGTATTCGAACTGACACAATATCAGTAAAAAAAAAAAACACATTGTATGTATAGGCAAAATTTTAAATTATTGTGCATGAAAGTTACCATCTAAGCTACAAACGTTTATTAAGTATTAGAAGGATTAGTTGCTGTAGCAGAAAAAGGAACATAATTCTCCCAATTGTTTAAATTTGGGTTCCGTTAGATACATTTTAATTGATCATTATGAACAGCATTGTAAGTGCGATCCTAAGAACAACTAAATTCTAAATAATCAGTCAATCATTTAACAGAACTGAATTATTTGTCATTCGTGTATGTGACCGCAGACAGCGAATTAGCAGTGAGAATGGAATAGGGCTGGGTGGGGGGGAATAACAAATGAAATGATTAGCGATTAGATCTGAAAACATTCAAATAAGAGGTTGCGACGTCAGTCCACTTATCCAGCGGAAATACAAAGTGAGCAAGAGCGAAAGGCGGGCGAAACGGAGAGGGCGAGAGAGAGAGAGAGAGAGAGAGAGAGACTGAACGAGGCTTGAGAAATAGGAGGGGCTTCTAAACGACTATGAATGTCAATCAGAGCTAAGAGTCCCAATAATCTAAAGCAATCTTTAAGGACCTGACCTTAGTCCATTCCGATCAATAGGAAAGTGAGGGTGGAGAGCGCTATTGGATCGTTTTTACACCAGCGCTGTATGAGGAAATATAGACTTCCTTTACAGCTGGCCGTACTCAGAATAAAGTGGATACTGTAGTAGCTGCCAAGAAAGCGATTTACTTTTTGTTATCACAGCAGCCTTTTTTCTGCGACTATGTCTTTCCCGCAGCTGGGATATCAGTACATCAGACCGATGTACCCCTCCGAGCGCCCGGGGATCAGCAGTTCTCGAGTCGGGACGGAGCTCAGTCCATCCGGCGCGCTCTCCAATGTTCTTTCTACGATGTACGGATCACCCTTCGCTGCACAAGGATATGGCGCGTTCCTTCCTTATTCAAACGATATATCAGTTTTCAATCAGCTGGTAAGTTTAATTTTAAAAAATCTATTACTGAAATACTGAAGTGATTGTAGAGAAATGCAGAAACAAATCGAGTAAAATGTGACTCAGATGTAACAAATACTCATATGGCTTTTGTACTTGTAAATCGATAAGACACAGAGCTTATAGCTTATAATTTCTAGGAGTATAAACAGCGAACTTTCCGTAGACAATAAAAAATAAGTGATATACCTGGTATGTTCAGGTGCATTTCTAACTCTACAACGTGCACTCCGTCCGCAGAGAACACACTAATAAGAGAGGCTGTTCATGTGTGTTTACATCACTGTAGACCCAGGACCTGAAGTCTATATCTTTGTTCGCAAAATATGCAATTAATTAGTTTATACTTTTATTTAATTTTAAAATCCTATATACAGAACTCTGCACGCCAATCTGAGGTTTAAGCCCTCGCAAGGCTTCCTGCGTAAAAAACCCATCTTGCTTCTTCCAGACCACTGCCTAAATGGAATGCACTGCGACCAACCGCGATTATTTTGTTCATAAAGTGACACGTGCGTGAATTTAACTTTTTCAGGGTCAAGAACAATGTATTTACTAATATATCTCCATGTCCCTGTTCGTTACTTTTTCCTCTAGGGAGCTCAGTATGAATTGAAAGACAGCCCGGGTGTACAGCACACAGGATTTGCCCATCAGCACCCCGCTTTTTACCCCTATGGGCAATATCAGTTTGGGGACCCATCCAGGCCCAAGAATGCCACCAGGGAGAGTACAAGCACACTTAAAGCCTGGCTGAGCGAGCACAGGAAAAACCCGTACCCCACCAAAGGCGAGAAAATTATGCTGGCCATCATCACCAAAATGACCCTGACTCAAGTGTCCACCTGGTTCGCCAACGCCAGGAGAAGGCTAAAGAAGGAGAACAAGATGACCTGGGCGCCCAGAAGCCGGACAGACGAAGAAGGGAATGTTTACAACAGTGATCACGAAGGAGACGAGGAAGACAAGAGGGAGGATGACGAAGAGATAGACTTAGAAAATATCGACACGGAAAATATCGAAAACAAGGACGACCTGGATGATCAGGATGACATAAATGCCGATTTGAAACTTGACGGGAGAAGCGATTCGGAAATTTCTGACAGTTACGAGGACTTACAGGCACCAGACCAGAGATTTCTAAAAGTTGTGGTCAAAGAAAGCAAGGACACTCAGGGGCGCCAAGGTGACCACTTAAACCGTCATTCCCTAGAAATAAAAGCAACACATCACAACGACGAGCAATTAAAAATAAACCCAGCATCTGTCAATTCGCCACCTTCAGACAATAACTTGGCTCTGGCCCAGAAACCTAAAATTTGGTCTTTGGCCGAGACGGCGACTACTCCAGACAACCCCAGAAAGTCTCCACAAATACATGGAAATTCTGCTGGGCTTGCAGCGCAAACGATCATCGCTCCTCATAGACTAATTTCTTGCCCTGTTGGGAAACTTCAAAACTGGACGAACAGAGCTTTTTCTGCCCACCAGTTTGCTCTGTTAAACTCGAACCATTACCTTGGACTAGCGAACCAGGCGTCTACGAACGGCCTGGCCATCTACGGCAGACACACCGAAGACAAGAGTCTTCATTCAGAATCCGTTCTATCAGGTACTTATTACCGGGGCTGACGTTTCATATGCAAGGGAATGTTCATATATATAATTGTTTTTTTGTACAACCTTGTATATTGTATAGCATATCACTCAAGTGCATTTTTTATTTATCACCTTTTTACGTCATTCAATTTAATAATAAAAATAGAAGCCATTATTACTTTTCGTTTACAATTAAGAAAATTGCGGATGTTGCGGTAGTAATTAAATCGGTCTCCCTAAAGGCGTAAGAAGTTACATTTATATGTATTACATTCCAATTTAAATGTTGAGGCCTGGCCACCGGGAAGCTGTAAACGGGAAATATGTTTTTAGGATGGGTCGTTAAACTGTAACAGTTTCCTTTTTGATAATGAATTGGGTGTAAACAGACAATTAATGGACTGGGTTATGTATTTTAGTTTTATATTCTGTTAATTTTCACTTACAATACTCCGTGAGTAATCAATAATGTGCTTCTGTAGAAGTCACCGATGCAGATTGCGGAGTCGTGACATTTTTTGTACGCGTTCAAGCCTGCAAACTCATATTTAAATGCATCTTGCGATTTTAATTTCAGACAGAACTAGTGCCTTGGATGCAGAGAAAAAGTTAAAAACAGCCTTCCATCCTGTTCAAAGACGGTAAGAAGCCTGTATTGTTTTAAGCGTATTTATTTTGCCGGTTCGCAGATATATTTTAATGTCTAGAACAATGATTTGACGTCAAAGTCATATAATAAAAATCATACGTAAATGAACTAAGTAGAATATAATAAATGGCTGCATTGAAATATTTTTTATGGATCGCTTCCCCCCTAAAAATAGATATTTTTAATGAAACATACCCAGATTATTTACGTTGTTTTTCCCGTATTTTGCAGGCCACAGAACCAGCTAGATGCCGCAATGGTTCTATCCGCACTCTCATCCTCATAGTCTTTTACATTTTTTTTTATTTCGATTTGCTGTAAGGAATGTAAATTAAGAATACTGCATCTATGTATAATTGTAAGCATGTCCTGTGTAAAACTGCTAATGTAATATTGTATGAAAACTGTAGTCTTTGAAGTTCTTTTTGTAAGTTCCGTAAGAATTTGATGTTCAGACTGTTTTGTATATAAAGTAAAGAAAATGTACATATTTGTGAATCAAATTGTACAAGAAAATATATATATTTTGGCTAATAAATGAACAGTTACAACTATCGATTGCATGTTTTGTTTTTCGTGGTTGAGAAGCATTATCGAGAATTTGGCATAAGCGATTTTTCCCTGTTTGCGAATTTAAATCATTACATTTCGACTGAAAAGCGCGCTTGTCTCCAGCAAAGGGAACGGCAGTTATTCTGCATTAAAACTGAAAGGAGATATTTTTCGTTTATTTGAACCCTTTCCATCTTCGGGGGACTCTGGTCAGGGCAGAATTTGATTAGCTCTAAATTTCTTTGTCTTTGAATTATAATTGTGAATTGCTTAATGGTAAACAGGCAATGTGCAAACTATTGAGAAAGTTTGTTTTTTTGATTTTTATTTCATTTTTAATATGTGTTGCTTTTCAGTCATGTAATAATAGTTCATTTTTCAGTCATTTAATAAGTTGTTCTGAAATACATACCATACCCCACCAGTACAGTATCATCGCATATTATGTTTGCTTACCTCTAATCGATTTGCATATCAACGGATTTTCTTTTAACTCAAAAGAAGTATTTTTAGGAAAGCTGGAACTGGAGCTCCCTCTACAGGTTGATTCAAATCTCGCATGTTTTCTGAAGGCTCTTTTACTGAACAGTTGCATTCGGACCTACATACATTTAATTTATTCTGTGCATGTGCCAAATGCGTTCATATTGCAAGCACATTTGTTTTTTGCGTAATTAAAATTCGATGGCAATATCGAAATATTAGCAGTCATAGTTGCTCGTTAAATATAACGAATAATACTGTTTCTTTGTAGTTTCTCATTGCAGTTGAATCCTTAAAACATTTAACATTTCTGAAATTCTGTTTAGAAATATTGAACTTTCAGCTAGAAACAAATTTTTGACAATAAAATGACAGTCATATTAATTAAATGATTATACGTTATTGACTTTATACAGTGGTCCACTAAAATGGCCTACGATAGTATTGTAATGAGAATGTTTGCAGAATTTACAAAATAATTTAATTCGGAAGTTACTTTTAGGATGTGGCAACACCTCTCAAATGCTTAATTATTTTAATTAAATTTCGACTTAACGAAATATAAAATGCAAATTAGAAAATTAAAGGTTTAAACGTACAGCCGTTCTGTCTGTGCGCTGCGCTGTTTAATAACTGATTAATGACTTGCAAAGAAATACACTAATATATATATATATATATATATATATATATATATGGGTAATTATATATATATAATTACCCATAATACCACTACAAACACCATCAGCGCAATTAAATAGCTAGGTGTTAAAATTTTGAATGTAAATTACTTTTCACACAAGAGATTCCTACCAATTATGCCTGTAAAATCATATTTTATTGAAATGCTGGACAAAAACGAACTGTACGTACAGTACTTGTGGCAAATTCAGATTTTTAAACTGTGTTTTATTTATAGCACTCAGAAATGCATAACTATCGTTTATCAGATGTGGCAGTCTAAAACAATGAACTAAAACTAAGGTTTAGTAATGAGTTGAGTGCTATTGGACAGTTTACTATTATCCGAAAAAAAGCAAAAATGCTTTTAGAAATCTGACACGATGTTAAAGGGAGCATTGGTCCGGTTGGTGCACCACAAAGAGGCTGAATAAGTGACAGTACCTCACCATCTAGACATCTATACAGGCCGAAACACTGCTTAGAGACCCGGCCAAGAGTGAGGAAGGAGGAGTGAGTCAGGGGCTTTGTATGTCAGGAAAAAGAGCCGCCTTTCCCAGCCTTCTCTCCATGTCGCCTTCCTGTCTAATCAATTATCTTCCTGAGAACCCAGCATCTAAGTGAGCGCTTATTATGCATAATTCATAAATCACAGCATCGTCTCGGACACTGATTGATGTCATCATCTTTCTGCTTTATACCCGATCTCTCGGAGAAGCGCAAGGCCAGATTAGGCACAGGAAATAGCACGATGTGCAAGTGACCGATATCATTCTATGCGCCCGCCTGAAGCATGCTTCTAGGCCAGTAACAAGCAGTACTTCACGTAAAATGACCTTTCATGCAATGCATATTATATATTGTTACGCAACTAGCTTTAAAAGATCTGATTACAATCTGAATGTTTGTGACCATTAAAAATATTATTATTCGGTGTAAAAGCGCCCGCATCGTTACTGTTCGAATTAGTTCAAGCTTAATTCCTTCTGATCGCTGCACAAAATTGCTGTTCTAAAGTGTCAGTTAAACAAAATAATCATGGCGGCTGTGTCCAACAAGCGTCTTTTATATTACAGCAAATGGAAGATATTAACCAACATTTTGCTCAGAGCGGCACGGAGGCCATTTCCGCGAGGGCATTGAGCATCATTCATTTATTCACACTTTAAGTGGATGTCCTTGCGGCTAATGAGCAATAATCAACACTGACTCCTCTTTTTTTCTTCTTCGCTCCTAGCAATGTTTAACACCCGACAGAGACCCTTTTGCAAACACACAAGAGAATATGCTTTGAAATTGCTGATGGATAAAATTGCACGTGCTCGCAAAGAGCTCGCTCCGCTCATGTGTGCATACACAAATGTACACACCAAATCATCGCTCGAAAACGAAATCAATCTATTGTCAGTTTTGTACTAATGATAATATGTAAGTTTTGCATGTTACGTAACTCTAAGGCGTACTCCATCGAATCAAGATCGGATCAATCTTTACGCTGAATATCAGTAGGAGGTCGATCGTACAAAGTTCTATATTTACAGTGCTTTTTTTAAACAGCAGTTTGACAGAAGTGACGTAAAAGTTATGGGAAACGATTTTCCATAATCGACCCATATTTAAATGGAGCTGTAATAATTTTTTTTACAATTACATGTAAAAATAAAAAACGGACAAATGAATGAATTATATGGATATAGAATGCAATTTGACAAACAAGAAACAAACTTTTAAATACAATGCAATGCTTTAAAAGTAAATTTGTAAATTATATATACATAGAAGGTACAATCTGAATAGATGACCTGGCTACCTGTAGCAAACCAAACAATAAACAGAACAATATATTTGGCTTTGCAGTGGAGTCCAGATATGCATCTATCTGTGGGCTTTGGTCGATCTAGTCGAGCCAGACTGCATTGCTCTGGTATCTGTGAGGGCCTGCAAAAGGAGCCGTCAACTTCTAATTTGAATTTAAAGAAAATAAAGTAAATAAATACAAGCGTTTCAGACAAGTGGTGTGCTCTGAAAGGGGGCGCGGGCAGAAAAAGAAAGTCTCCTTGTGTTGCCAGCCCATCCTACTCCTTGGCTATTGTCCCCTGGCCCCCAGTCGACACCTCCTCTCCTGCGGGCAACCCCAGCCCCCTAGATGTTCAAATGTCACTCCTTTTGTACCCCGCGTCCGGCTTTGAAGGCGCCGAGGCCCATTGTCCGGGCTGCTAATCCCTTTATGAGGCAATGCTGATTGTCCCCTCACAACATCACTGGGGCAAAGCGCTGCTTCTCCAGCTCTGGGTCGCCACTTCCCTCCGAGGCTTTAAAGAGGGTGAAAGTGAGATGGGCCCGCGGGGCAGGAATTGGGGCGGGGGCAGGAGGGGCAGCGGTCGGATCACGGCCCAACTGGTCACAATAAGCTTTAGAGAAAGGCGGACCGTGACCTCGTCAGTGGGATGCACCCAGCACTGCGACCGCAGCTCTCATGCATGCCCACAGATCTCGCAGGGAGCAGAAACACCCCGGATTACTAAAGCAGAGCGCTCCCCACTTTCTTCCAAGGAGAGAGAAACACACTTATATAGATGTTTTGAAACACTTTACAGTATATACTTGGACCAAGTCGGAACGGGATAAAATCACTGCTCCCGCTTCCTAACTATTGCCATTAGTTGAGTTTGCTGCAGGATTTTTTTTTTGTTTTTTGTTCCGTAGGGTTACTATAAATACAAAAGGTTGGGAACAGTGCCATTCACTGGCGCCGGAACAGGGGCGAAGGAGGACACAGATTTCACGCCTATTGTTGGGGGCAGTTAGGGAAGGGGATGCCTTCGCTGGACTCGAACGGCAACAAGTGGGCAGCGGCGGCGGCTCCCGGGCCTATTCCCGTGCAGCCATCTGAAAGACTGTGCTTTTCTGGGGCCTCTTCACATATTTTTTTTTTTTTACCCAAGTCGCAGGGCAATTATGGAAATGGACCCTTTGAAGCTGGGCAGAGCTCTCTTTATTTTCTTTCCCCCATCGCCCCCCCCCCCCCTCTTAATCTTCCCACAGTACCATTCCGGCTGTAGTTGTTTTTTAACAGAGTTTAGCGGTTGGTTTATTAGAGTTACTGCTGTTAATGAAGGATCACATCCTCTATATTACTGTCTCACAGACACGTATTAGGTCTGTGTATCGTCGTGGAGACTCTATATTCATTTCTATGGGCAAAATCCCAATGAGAACAACCTACCCAGCCCTAATCTTAACCATAAGTAACCAAACAAAATACCTGTCTTTTTGGCATTTTTAGGCTTTTGATTGCAGTCATGGAATTTTATACAATTGACTGAAAAAAAGTCCCCACAAGGTTGAAATAGCAGGTTTGTGGGGACATTTTCGATGCTGACGGCCCTGGCTGGTTTGGCCCGACGGCCCCTGTGCCTTCTCAGCTTTGCACACTATTCACCATTGTAGCACAGAATGTAGACACTGGGTGTGAACTAATAAGACGTACTTTCTCCTGCCCTCGAGGTGATGGGAGTCTCAAGGTGCGGGAGGCTAAGATGACCTAACACAGCGCAGCAATCTGCCATTTCCAGAGTGATGTTAATGCTCTCAAGGTCAGATTGGCTGCCATTAATATTAACAACACATTTTTCTTTTTGCGGGGGGGTGTGTTATGACACAGACTGTAAAAACGTAAGTTCCCCCCCCCCCCAGCCACTTCTCAAGACTGTGTTTCAGGTTTCTTTTGCCAGAGTCTGTAATTACACCATTTGTAAGTAGAGGTATTAAGTCAGGCCTCTGTTTTTAAAGGGGTCGCCCTGCCCTACATTATTTGGCCTCCTGCCGGAAGATTCTGCATAATTATCAGACTCCTGAAGAAGGGCTTCACCAAACAGTGCCGAACCTTTCACAAAAACAAACCCGAAGCCTTTTACAAATGAAGATGCTGATAAAGACGCCCAGATTCTTAGTAATGAGGGTGTCGCAGTATCATTTACGTTCCCTGGCACATTGATCTTTTATTGAGATTAGCTTCATGCGAGGGGAAAGTCGGTGAGCTTATTTATTGGAAGTACACTTTGTTCGGCCGGTCATGCAGCGCTAAGCTAGTGGCAAGACGCTCTGTTCAGAGGAGAGCGCTGGGTCCTCGTGCAACCAGAGCCATCGTACATCTGATCAACTCCTTACGTCACCCGGCCCTAGCTGGCCCAGTTGACACCAGGGACCTGCTGCTGTGCAGCAAATTCACAGCATTAAGGATTACTTCATGTACTAAGGAACATCCAGTAATAACTGTTTTGAACTGCCTTTGGGTTTAACTCGAGCAGGAAAAGCAAAAGGCTCTTTTCGGACTGCTTCATGGACTGCAAATGCACCATGGTAATGGTGCCTGCAAGCATAAAACAACGGCTAAGATGAGGCCATGCTGACTGACTAGGGAGCCTCTGTGTATCTGTCAGGCTGAAAATGTGCTTGTGATTACGACACAGCATATGATGCCATCGTTTCAACACGAACATAGATATTAATGCTAACGGGTAGCGTGCGTATGTGAAACTGGCACCCGCTGCAGAACTTCTGTTTGGCTCTGTGAGCACTGAGCTGCAGACCAAGTGACGATGGCTGGGGAACGGAGAAGATGTAAACATCTACTGCTTTCTCTGCCTTTAAGAAAAGCAAGTCCTGTAGTATTCATCTCCCGGTGCTGCCAGGAACCTTTCCTGCTCTCGTTTCGGAGGGCTGAATATCGGCATTCACGCCTCGCTAACACGCGCAGTCTTCCTTCTTTCTGTGGTAAATGCAATTTCCACCAGTCCATCTTCCGCCACAAAGCCCGCTGACACCATCCCCCAGCGACCGGGCACATTTCAATATGTTAAAGCTCGGCCAGAAGAGCAGAATAAAGCGCGCCATTCTTCACGGCTCCTCTTTGTGCTTAGATAAACTTGTTGTCAGCCACATTGTCGGGTCCTCCACAACGACACCGTTCGGTCTGATAATCGCTTTGCCATGCAAATGAGGGCAGATGGAGGAGGGGCCTGAGAGTGCAGCAGCCATTGTGCACGCAAGACAGCGGCTTTATTTCAGCGGGGACAAGCGCAGAGACGGGCCTGTCCTCCCACCTTCCACAACGAGTAGAACGGGTTCGCGGCCTGGGTGGAGCAAGTGGGGGCGGAGAGGCTACAGCAGACATCTAAGCAGACGTCTTTATGGACCGGAACCATTAGTAGGATGGATGAAACAGCTGGTCCCACCAAGGACCACAATGTCCCAGGTCCTCTCAGCATGGCTCAGACACATGGAGAACTGAGACCAAATGACCCAGAGGACGTACTACCACCAGCAGGGCTCAGACCTCCAGGCCGAAGCATCTCTCCAGTCAGGGGAGGCTTTTGCCCCCACCTCCCTTCTTATGCAAATGTTGGCCGGATCAGCTTCACATTTTCAAGGGATACAAGCAGATCAAGTTCCTAAAAACTGCATGCTGCAATAAACCTTCATAATAATGAGCTAAGACAAAGTGTCTCATATACTGGGTTTTCCAAGGACCTGAACATGATTATTTTATGAGAAGGTCAGGGTTCAAGATCAAAACATCCTCCCAGCATGGAGCTACATCACATAACCATGGGAAATGACACATGAGATATAAAATCTGCAGGTAGATAAACTATGTCTGTTTGCCAGTAGTAACAGACCTTCCATGTCAAAATCCCAAGAGGTTCCCGTCTTTCTTCCGAGAAACATCTCAGCATATTTATCTTAAGTTGTTAAAATATACAGCAGATGAACTCTGACTTCTTCGTCCTGAAGGAGACCACATTTCTCCTTTAACATAAACAGATAAAAACCTTTTTCAGGATATATATATAGCAAATGACATGTGATGTGGGGCCAGTAAGTTATATTAACTACAATATCTGAATTGATGGATGGATGAATGGATACAATGGTAATTAATTGGCTTGAAAACAGAAACAGGACAATAAAAAGCAGATTGCTGTCTTATATCACAGAATGATCTTTATAAACAGGTTATTTAAGCAATATAGGTAATCAGACAAAAACCAAACAGTCAGAATGAGTTCTGGGCGATAAAATGAATCTCACTGGGCAGAGAAGCAAACTGTGCTGTCTGAACATCACTGCCAAGTGTTCAGGACCTGCAGGATCCAGACACCCGTCCATGCGTTCCACCACGCTGAGCACAACACCGTCGGGCTACAATGATTGTAAATCATAATAAATCCCTGGGGGGTAGAGCAGCAGAATAAAGATGGACTACAAAGCATGGAAAATTTGTAGACCAAGTGGAAGTACATTTTGACCGGTGGAGATGAATGACACCGCGTGTAATGTGCTGTCCTTTCTTCCTGACACTCTGGGGCTGTCAGGAGGAAGAGACCCACCAACACAGCGGCAGCGCAAGGCTGGTAAGCAGCCACCCGTCTCGGAAATGTGAAAAATGCCATGTAAAAGAATCTGGAGAGAGGGCATTTTAAGGGGCCCCCTTGGAAGAGGAATCAGAGGCACCTGCTGAGGCACCCGGGGCAGTTGGCCACTGACAGACAGGTGTTCTTCAGACGTCCACGTCAGTCTTCCTCCCGTCTGGAAACCAGACATTCACTCCATCCTGCCCCCCCCCCCCCTTTGCTCTTTGGTATATATCTGTCACCAGAGCCAGATGTGAGGCAGATCCGTGGCTTTGGGAACCGTGAGAAACTCCTGTCCTCGATCGCTCGTCCGCTTCGCAGTGTTGGGCTATCAGGACCAAGAGATGGGCTGGAGAAAAGGCAGCTCAGTACGCCAGCAGAGGTCTGCAACCTGGGCCATTCGTCCATGACGGCAGATCTGGGTTCAGTTCTAGCATATGCAGCCCAGCCCCCCACACGTCATGCTATTACACAAGGATGATGCACCAACAAATCACTCACAGGAGGCAGGGCTTTTCCAACTGGATTTGAACATCCTAAACACATGACAGCCATGTTGGGCTTAGATCTAAAGCATTTGAATACTGCTGCTTTCTGCTTTCCTTAAGAAAGGCAAGGGAGCTTCAGAAAACCTTCACACCTCCCCCTGCTCTAAAATACCTTTCTCAGCTATGGTGGGGGAAGTGAAATGGTTTTGCCCAAATCTTCTCCACATAGATCGGAAGAAACCCAGCCTGAAAGGTCAGTCTCCTGAAGAGAATAGTCACGATAACCCCCCC
>JABFEB020000020.1:1296152-1308090 GCA_019775895.2 Stomatorhinus ivindoensis | reverse complement strand
GGCAGATCCATTTGACCTTAATGTCCTCCAAGTATTACTTACACTAGATTCAAAAGACAATTTTGAAAACCGTCAAGTTATTTATGCAATGCTTTGTTGTCACATTCTACAGTGTTTACAAAAATGTAATTTGCTCCAACTTCTTGTTTAGTCTGTCTTGACTTTTTGTTTTTCAGAAACTGATGCGACTCGACAACCCCCCCCTCCCCCCCCACACCCACATTGAGTCCGTCAAAGAAAATATGCTTACGTGTGTTTCGGCTGTTCCCAGCACACAAAATTGTAGCCTACATATATAAATTTAAATAATAATAATAATAAATCATAATCGCAATAATAATAATACATTTATTTCAGACCCAAGTAGCGCACAGGGGGGTCCATGCTGGACCTAGGGTTCAAGAGAGCTGCAGGGCTCAGCTTGACATGACTCTGAAGGGTAGGCCTGGGTGGACGGTCAGGCTCCTGCAGGTTTCCACCAATAGTGCATAAGTCAAATGCGTTTAGATGTATTAGGCCCAAGTACCACTCATTCATTACTTTAATTGAAATGCACAATCCACTCATTTTGAAGCCTCCCCACAGGGTTAGACATCCCATGCCCTGAAACTTACCTGTAAATCACAGACAGCACAGAAGATAGCGTTAAATACAGCATAGAATGGAAATGAGATTCAACTGGTGCAGGAATCAGGCAGACTTGAATTTTAAAATACCAGCACACTGTAAATATGTGGCGACGTGAGATTAACTTACTGCTGCACAATCAAGAAACTGGTCTTTCTAAATGCTGCTTATCATTAATTTGAACTTTTGCAATAATATATTGAATGCACAGTACAGTGAAATGTCCCCTACCAAGACAGAACGCTCCCAGGTGATTTAACAAAGTAACGCAATGTTTAAAGAGCTTGGAATCAAACCCTTATAGATGTACGCACTATTTACGGGACGTATTTAGGAATTACGGGGAATTAGATAAACACCAAATTATAAATACAGATGCATGTGCAGAAGCACGCAATTTAGGACTTTTTTGTTGTGTGCTTTAATAACTGCTACAAATTAGTCTAGATCATACCTGTCATTAGTCGGAGAGGGTTAAGACATTAATTTTGAGTTTGGTGCACTTAAGAAGTGAGGTTTGTGTTATGATGCCACATCCACAAGTCTCTCTGTTCGGAGTGTTAATTAAAATTCAAAGCCCAAGCACTGTCTGTTTGCTTCCATTACTACATTACTACACACAAACGTCCCTGGTCTCCCTCAAGATCCCTCTGCCTTGTGCTCTGCGCTGGCTAGAACAGGCTGCAGCCCCTTTGCTGTGGATAAGTATTTGGAAGTTACATGGATGTTTAATAAAGCATAACTCATTGGTTAAAATATGAGACCTTGGAAATAATCACGATAAAAACAATCCGTGGTTCAATTTTGCTTTTGGCAAAAAAGCTTGGAACGTTTTGTATTCTTCATTATTTACTGCTGTACAACAAGGTATCTGCTTATTTTTGTGTTTAAAATAGTAATAATTGATTTTGGATTTATGTGATGCTCACAAGACTGTAATTATAATATATACACCCCCCCCCCCCCCAATATATATTATAATTACGGCCTTGGGTCCTCAGATTTCCAGTAATATTTGATAGAACGCTCCTATAGTAATACTATTCGAATCTGAGCAGCACTTTATCAAACACCTCCTCCTCGATAGCCTTCCTCCACAAATACCGTTTGCTCGCCAAATACAAGCACTTCCAGCGAGCGGCTGGCAGCTGCGAGTCAGTCAACGCAGTCCTCATCTCTCAGAGTTGGCACCCTCGAAAGCCACATCTTGGCGGGTAAAACTTTAATCTGCAGAGTGTATAATTGTTTCACATTTTTCACAAGATGAGCGCCGAGGACGGCAGGTCTCGGCGGAGCGCGCAGACGGCAATTAAAAAGAGATCTAGGATAGACACGTCGCGACGGAGAAAAGAAAACAGTCCTTCGTCAAAAGAAGCCTGATATCGTGTCTATTGATCTTTATTACAATAGCAGCAAGCTGTAAAATGTTTGATGGTTTTGTACAGATCTTACTACCCTCATTTATAATTACTGCTACACATGTAAGACCAAGGGCAACTTCAGAAGGGTTACAGTGTGAAAAGCTGATGAGAAAGTAGGAAGAGAAGAGAGATCTCAGTGGGACATCGGCAGCATACAGCCCGAGGCTATTCTCTCACATGTCGTGTACCTGAAGCAATATACTTTTATATAGAAGAATTTATAGAGTTTAGTTTAAATTAAAAATGAGTCTAAATAAAAAATGAGTGTCGGCAACTGGATCAAGTGAATCATGATTCGTTTTGATAAGATGAAATCTGCGCAGTGGAACATTAATAAAAATTTGTATGTGACTGCTGACATTTTCTGAGTCCTGGAACGTCAAGTAAATGTTGACCTAGAGGTACTTGCCAAAAGATTACATCTTTGACCTGTACCTCTGTTCTAAGCAGAGGCACTGGGATCAAAGCAGCTTTATCGTAACACCTTGTCTCTTTCAGCACTTGTCAGTCTTTGGGTCTTGTCGTCCAACCGTTCCATGGTGACGCAGACGTCGTCTTGATGCGCTCCTCCGTATACAGAGAATGTTCTCTACTAACCCTCACCCACACTCTGCATTACATAGCCAGAAGGTTCCAGTCTAAGCCATCAGAGAGAAGTGAGGTAAAGTCATGGGTTGATCAAGTTGTAGCCCTAAGTTTGGCCTGCGCTCTTTGGAAGGAACACGAATCCTGGGTGCCATCGTTTACCTGTGCCGGTGGTGTAGGACGGCATGGCTGCTTCCGTCGAACACTCTGCTCTGCAAGCTGTCATTCCATGTTTCCTTTCAGGGATGTGTATTTGTGGCCCAGATAGGACCTGGCCAGTCTTTGTAAAACTTTAATCAAGGAATCATTTCTGAATAATTAAGCTGCTAAGAGGAAAGACTGGGATAGAAAGGACCATAATGCATTTGTATTCTCTGAACACACTGTCACTTCACATTTATAACAAGCATTTATATTCATATCCTAAGTGAGGATTTTGTATATCTTTATGGTCTTTGACTGTGCATACTGTGCAAGTAGGATGAAATAATATATATGTATATATTCTCTGGCATCTTGTGAATAATTGAAAATCTTCTTAGTCCTGTAGAATTTAGAGGAAAGATAATGTCGAGATGGACCATCTGCATCCATGTTTGAGGGAATGAATTATGTATGGGTTAAATGGTGGAATTAAGAATAAATTAAATCAGCAAGGCCTTCAGTGCGATGCAATTTAGGAGGCTTTTTTAACTCTAGATACCAGCGAGGCCTCAACAACGGAGACGCTGGAGGGACACGCGGAGGCTTTGGGCCTGTCCTCCATGTTTGTTTGAAGCAGTTATACAGCTGGATACTTGATCCGGGAACAAATGCTTGGCAGCGTGGCAGCAATGCCGTTACCTCATCTCCGCCGTTCGGTCACCAACCAGCATTATAAAATGGGAACGTTCAGTAAATGAACTTAAATCAAAGCTGCACCAGTTAAAAGGAATCAAAATGATGCTGAATGCATAGAAAACATTTTCCCGGCGACCTTCATATATTAGTCATCATGTCCTAACAGAGCAGGGAACATTCTTTATTCCCTTTGGTTTGTGGCTGTTTAAGGCTGCCAGTGACAGAAGCCAGTTGCTTTAGTCCTCTGAGCTTGGAAGTCCCCTAGCAGGGGGGGGGGGGGGACGACGACTGGACGTGAGACAGACAGCATGGTGCACTGATATACATTAGGCTTGTGTTCAGTCAGTCTGAGTGATCTCAACCTGCTGACCCCAGCGCACACCACAGCACCCAAAATCAACTCACCCTCAAAGATGCTACCTCCCATGCATTCTAGAATTTTCTTAATAACACAGAGATTACAGTGAGGAAATAGGAGCTGAGAAACACAAGCAGTTTGATTTCTAGAGTACTGATCTGGCCCAGTGTTACAGCTCCAATATGATTTATTCGCGGCCTGCATTTGGCAGGGTTCCATCGCTGCAGAACTCCACTATTTGCTTCTCCACAATATACTGCGGTAAAGTCTCAGGAAAAGAATGGATTTAATTGGGCTGCTGCATAAACAATATCACTTTGACAGTACTATTAAATCTTTTTTCGCCCAGTATCAATGCTTCTACTCATTTGATGAGTTACCCAAACTGTAACTGGGTCTTATGGATTGGCCCAGTGCAAGACATTCAGGATACAAATAGTGCCTTCAGCTTCTGACCATAAAAGAGCCTTTTGACGTCAACAAAGGTTTCAGAGATTTACATACAATGACCAGAATACCCCGTCCCTTGGTGCTCATTATCTCATTCCGGATATTTTCTGGCTCCTCTTCATGCTGTTTATCTGTTTTCCTCTGACCTACTGGGAATGTGAGTTTTCCCAATTGGGTGGGCATGACATCCCCCCCCCCTCCGTCCTCAGCCCTCAAAAATGAGTTAAAAAATAAAACAGATATGTCTTCTGTTGATTGCTATTAAGCTTCCATCCTCAGGTGAATGATTACTTTTATAAATACTGTCTTACACCAGGGTGAAATGGTATGAAAACAAAACGCCCAGGTTTAGTAACAGCTATGAGTTAATGATCGTCTCTGTATTTAATGTGAAAATGAAAGTGAAAAACATGTAAATCAGAAAATATGTCATATATCATTAACGCATCACAAACTATAGGTAACGGTGTAGTAACAGAAACCCAACAAACCCTTCAAAAAAGAATCCAGTGCATTTAAAAAAAAATTTCTGTGCACAAATACCAGGTCTGGCGGAAAACAGGGACTGCAGGAGCAAGAGAACTTAGTGATCCACAAGTTTGGCACCACTGGGCTTCCATACGCATCAACCTCAAGAGATGGGGGTGCATAGAATCTAGAAAATTAAAATCGATATTTTCATTACATTCAAAACCTGCTGTTCTACATTAGAGCTTTTTATTACAGAAAAAAATCAGGAGCTGCTTCATAATCAGCAAGCAATAATAGTCGGCGATGGCAACCAGCAAATGTGAAGAATGCATTCTGTCTGACAAAGAGAGCAAAAGAGAGACAGACACAGAGAAAAACACTATAAATTGGTGCAAAATACACCTAGAATGTAACTAAGCAAAGTTAGTTACTGAGTTGCAGTTGAATTTTATGGTGGGAATACAGCCCGAGCTCATCTGGATCCTCTTCCGGCAACTTCTTGCAAACGATCTAGTGAGTGATGCTAGCCCGGACTCGCTGTGCTCAGACTTTAAGAGCGACCCCCCCCCCCCACAGAAATGAGTGCTGCATGACATGAGATGTCATTTGGCTGTTAGGCCATGTCTGTGGTTAATGTGAGAATCATTGGCCTGGGGCAACGGCTACTCTCTTTTGCAGGCTACCTATAGTCCTGCAGTCAAGGTGCTAAACTCTGGTGTATCAGTCCAGCTTCTGCACTTGATTGGCCACTACATGCTACATGTGCAGCACTGTGCAGAAGTCATAGGCAAAGGAAAGGTTTAAAGCTATTTACCTGGTAAGCATATATTTGTTCAGAATAAAAAATACAATTGAACATTAGAACATACGCAAGTTGAGAATAACAATAACACAATACAAACTGACAGGAATTTCTTTTGTTCGTTAAAAAAGTTACGGACGTCTTGCTGTACGGCTAGACAAACATCGCTTTGGTTGGCCCCTCAGAGGCAGCCCAGCCATTCCATGGTTGTTGAATTTCACCACCAGCTCACCTATTTATCAAGTACCTTAACTGGTTAAATAACTCAATGAGGTTTTTATTAGCCATACAAGGTGTGCTAGTGGTTAAGTAAAAAAAAATGGTGTATTGGGGTATATTGAGGTAATTTTAGGAGAAATTAGTAGTTAGTAGTTTAACTATTAGGAAATAGTTAAAGTAGCACAATTTTAAAGACATAATATAATAGTTTTGCACCAACATGAAGATCACTGAAACATAACTTTCGAGATGTCTGCACAGCACTGTGTACCACGGTCTGTAAACAATGTCACTGCTTCAGTGGCGATAAATTGACCACACGGCTTACAGGCATTTGTCAAGAAATTTTCAAGAGAAAGACCCAATTAGGTACATCCTGCAGGTGCTGGTTAACCTACCCCCCCATGTCTCCCAGTGTAATCCAGTAAAGAGTGAACAGGTGAGGCTGGGAGGCAGATATCTTTGCTGGGCTCTTCAAGGTCAGACTGAGGAGAATGGAGAGGGTTAGTATTCATATCCTCTCTTGCTTTCCTCTCAAACATAGCTGCCTCTGAACCTCTGCCTTTCAACTACCCAAAAAAAGAGAGGGGTGGGGGATGGCGCGGATTCAGAAGCCTCAAAAACCAAAGCGATGTTGGGCACAGATTTGACAACAGCCAGAGAATCTCCCCTTTAAAACGGCAAGATCTGTAAAAGCCCACAAGAAGCGGAAAGAGAGGAACGTTATGGATCAACCTGAATGTAAATTTCAGGAGAGGACCTCTGGAGAGGCAGCCTTTTTCATTTGATTTATTTATTTCTTGCGTTTGTGGACAGAAATGAGAGTCAGTTGTCAGGTGGATTTGTGCTGAAGAATTGAGGACTATGAAATATTTACCAAAGCAATAATGACTCCCTGGACAGAGCAAGAGAGTTGGGGAAAAAACCTGAAAAGAGAATAAAAGCTGCCGCTCTCCTCCAAGAGGAAGACAGGAACAAAGCGAAGGACTGAACCCACTCTCTGTCTCCTCGCTCTCTAGTTCCATCAAAATAACAACTACTGGTGATCTCATGCTGTGCAAAAAGTAAGTCTGAGATCCCTGTTAAAATAGCAAAACGAAATCACAATGCATTCCTGCAATATTTTCTCAGCACTAAGTTCGGGAATAAATATTTTCACAACAACACGGACAGACGCACACATATACACACACACATACACTGTGCTCTACACAGGCAGGGAGCCAGACACCCCGGAGGCCCTGAGGCAATGCGGCCTTAATATCTGATGTGTGTGAATGCTTCTCCCCCTTTTTTATAGACAGTGAAGGACTGCGGCCAGTTTGTCCAGGATCAGGGAGCAGTGAAGGGGTGCTTATATTTAAAAAAACATTACAAAACAGTTGCTGAGCGATAGTATTAGATGGTTTTACCAAGGGCTGTTCCCCAGACGTGCTCTGAAGGTACCAGTCTTGCGCGGTCGGAGAACTACGTAAATGGGAATAATCAGTGTGGGTCTGAAAGTACTGCAGACTGACGGAACCGTGACTGGCCTCTGTGCCAGTGAAATGCTCCCTGTGTTTGCCAGTCACCCAAACAGAGATTTCAAAGCATACAGCACGCGTGGTCCGGCAACGTGCTGCGGTTTCCGGGACAGTCTGAGGGCAGGCTTGATTTCAAGGGATCCTCTGGGTTCCCCCCGAGAGCAGAAACCCTGACTTCTGGATCAATAGGCCCATGGCCAGTTCCTGTGACCCCCCTTTGAACAGGAAAGTAATTTTCACATAAAGATCTGGATCATTGTTGGCCTGAAGCAAAAACAGGGACCGCCTTCCCCACCAAATTTACTCCACAGAAGGATGATCTGAACTGTGTCAGAATAATACACAACAGAAACCGATAGGGGGTCAAAAAAAGCTACCTCCAGACATTATTATCCTTGGGGGGGGGGGGGGTACCCTTTTCCCATCATCCACTTTATGTTTGAAATGGCCATTTATGTTTGCATTACTTGCAACCAGTGTTGGGGAAGTTACTCAAAAGGTTCAGGTCCAGAATATACAAATCCACACGAAGATTTTGTTTCAACCAACCAGTTTATCATGTAGATTCTCAGTCACGGTGAATTGAACTGGTTCGTTGAAACAAAAGCTTGGTCTGGATTTGAGGACGTGAACCTTCCCCAACACTGCTTGGGACACAAAACACAAAATAAATATTGTGAATAGGTCCGTAATTATATTTGTATATATATATAACGTTCAGATATACATGTCTTTCAGTGAGGGTTTGTACTCATTAGCGGGTAAGAAGGTAAGTCGCAAACGTCATAATTACACCACCAATCCTACTAAAAGCTGCCCACGCAACACAATACTTATTGGGATAGGAGGCAGTGAGGACCATCCTATTGTGGTCGTCTCTGACAAACGGCGTGCTGTGACCTTTTGGCTTGACCAACAGAAATTAATCTAGGTAACTGAAGCAATCTGTCCTTTGTCTATTGTTAAAATGAGAGGCGCGGACGCACTGCAGTACAATCATCTTGATTAGAGCCCCACTGCACCGGGCCGAGGAAACGGCACAGCATTTACAGAGCACCCGGCCTCATTAGCATACGTGCTCTGATAGGCAAGAGGCACAATGTCAATGTCCTCTACTCTATTCATTAGTAAATAAGGATAGATGGCGAGGAAAGGCTTCTATCGACTGACCACAGCTCTTTAAACAGAAATCAATATGTGGGACGGAGGCATCAGACAGGAACATTAAGTGTGTAATGCGTGCTGGCTTATGATATAAAGGCTTTTTCGACGAGTCATCCCTCAGCCGCCAGCGCTGGGGCGAAATTGGCAGGGAGGGGCACGGGTGCTGGAGGATATGGGCATCCTAAAATGGGCTGTGTGTATGTGTGTGTGTTTGTGGTTTGAGGGAAAGAAAACTGACCAGCAGGGTGATAGGAACACACCTGGAAAAGCTCAGCTCGTACGTCTGGGAATAAACTGCCGTGTTTGTCGAAACCATATAATTGTGTGTGTGTGTGTGTGTGGGGGGTACATATGAGAAAATATCCTTTTGTAGGTGTCAAGAGAACACCACGTTTAATAAGAGATCTGTAGCGCTCCGGTTGATACTGAAAGTAGAGGAGGAAGGGAGAGTCGGTCGGGGCGCTTCCACCACCATCCGCAGCCAGGAGGTTTACGATCACAAGGTCGGGACACACAGTACGGGCACTTCGGCTCCAGTGTGGCGAGGGTCGACAAAGAGCACCCCGCACCATCGGCTGTCTGAGGAAGGCAATTACGGGGATGCAAGAGTGGCTTGGAAGGACAGATGAGAGGCAGAGCACTAGCAATGTGCCGCAATCCCCCTCCCAGGACCCGTCGCGGTGGAGTCATCCCTATCTTGCACTTTCACAAATAAACAATCTTCCCTCCTCTTTATAAACTGAATATGAGCACTTTGGCCGCAGGGCGAAAAAATTCAATATTTCTCCAGCTAATATTTAAAGCAAACAAAGAGAAAAAAAAAATAAACAGGCAAATAAATAGATCTAGCACAGCACCAGAGGGGTCAGTGAGACCCCTGGATGTAATTTGACATCTCAGTTATTTGGGGAGGGGGGGGGACTGATGGTTTGAGCTATTCAAAGGCTTATTTAAGGATCTGTCAGTCAGGGCATGGTGCTGTCATTCCGGAGTCTCCTGCTGGAGAAGGAAGTGTCACAGAGAGCCTCAGCTTGGGAGCCGATAAGGTGAACATCTCCTCTAATGTAATCAGAAGCCTGACTGCCGGAGGCAGCTATCAGAACATCTTAATACTGTCCTAATAGCCTCTTTTATCTCGTACGCGTGTGAAAAATGTATTACACATGATGACCGTAAATAAGGAGCAAGGTGTAGCCGTGTGTTCTCGCTAATTCCTCGTGGTTGATTAAGTTTTAAATCGGCATGTCAGGCCTGTCCTCCGCAATGAGGAATTAAAAGCGTTTTTTTTACCGTTTATCTTTTTTTCCTCGTTAGAGGACGGGCACGCCTCCCCCTCTCCCTTCCCTCAGCCTGAGCGGGAGCAAAGGCCAATGATATTAAACAGGAATTTCATCCATTTTAGATGAGATGCAGATGACTCAATTATCCTCGGCTGCCCACGTAGCTGCTGGAAAATAAGGGAACGCGCGGCTTTGTCTCGCCCAATAAGGGGGCCCGTAGGTAACGCCGGCGTAGAAATGCTACGGCACATTATCGTCTCCGCGCAAAGACCAAACAGCCGTAATTATGCAAATGTGGGCAGCGGCGGAGTGCCAGGTTGGGGTCGCAAGGGCGGCCTGTTGCAAGGTAGAGGAAGCGGGTTGGAGGCCTTGCGTTGCGACCAGGCTAGAGGAGCAGCAAGGAACCACGTTCCATCAGGAGCCGGACTTCAATACTCAGGAGCAGCTTCTGTCCAACAGCAATAAGAATGTCGAACACGCAATGATAAATCACCACTGTCATTTATTTATTAACGACTGACACTTTCATCCTCTGCACCTTGTTGTCCTACTTGTATGCCATTGTATATTGTATGTATATTGCATATGACATGTATATTTATGTATACTGTATATATTGAATGCTATTTGTCCTCAGTATTCTTTCATTTGCTATTTATTTCTCATTATATATGTTGTTTAAGTCCGAAGGGTAGTATGCAAGCATTTCATTGTTCTTTTACAACTAACAAAAAAACCTTTACATTCTGCAGTGGTTCAGGCAAGAAGACTGACTTCTTACGCTGAGACTGAGATACACGCGGCCTGCTCCCATGATCAGAGGGAGAGATCCACCTGACTTTTGCTTAGTCCACATTTTCAAATATTTATCCAGGGTTCCGCCTTGTGCCACTACATTCCCGCACATCTCAACATCGTAACCAAGCTTTGGTCAGTGGTGACGTGAATGAGAGAAGATGCAGAATTCATGCATTTTGAACTACTGACCTCCGGCGACCAGCATCCACACAAGGGTACTGACCCTTGTGTGGAGATGTTATCTGACCCCCCACCTGTAAACTGATCCAGCTGGTCTTAGCCATCCCTCCCAGGATGACCACAGGGCGCTTGAGCAAAAGATCTCAGTGTCAATCTACAGTGCAAACACACTCGGCGGGGCTGAGCCACTTTATCTCCCCACGGTCTATTGTTGGCCTAATTGACAGTGACTTACAAAATGCTTACTGACCCTTTGGAGACAAAGCATGCTTGTACATCCCCGCCATAATCGCCGTCTCAAGTGGGGCATTCCAGGCACTCCTGGAGAACGTTAAGGTGGACTATTCATCACACCTTCACTCAGCGGCTGCGTCGATCACTCCAGAGAGGAGAATGTGTGGGTGACACACCTGTGCCTGTGTGGCAAGCCACCGAGCTGTGGATGCGTGCTGCCTGCCGCAGGGTCTCCAGCTAGGCTGCCAGGACCGGTGACCCTCAATCTGCTGCCTTGGGGAGCAGAATGGAGATATAAAACAGAGGCAGCTTCAATACTTTCTGGCACAATGAAAGACCGTCCCAAAGCACAAGCAAATACCCACATTGCCCAAGTCTGCGGCACCACAAAACCACAGGCCGGAGCCACCTGCCTTCTGCAGTTTACAGACGTGTGCACACAGCTCTGCTGTTGTTTCGTTTCTGTGCCAACCAAGAATGTGGCCAGAAGAAGGCAGGCTAAGGAGGAATTATTTGCTTTTGAATTGCAATTAGGAACCTGCAAGAGGAATTGGTCCTTTTGACTGAAAAAAAGCACAAGACCACAAAAAAACCCACAGTCCCTGCTCAGCGTTATCTGAAACAGTTATTTACTGTAAAGTTGACTAACCTCTTGGTGCATCACTAGAAAACGGCCAATAAACAATGTACAAAAGAACTGTACTTATTAAAAGCTGCCTCATCCCTTAATGAAAGATCATCCATTCTTTCAAGGCCGCATAAGACACAAGGTCAGGGAGCATTTGAAATCCGAACAGGATGTCAGTCGATTTCAAGGCACATTTAATAGGTCTTTAAGTTGTTGTTCACTGAACTGACTACTTTGGTAGGAAAGCAATACAGGGAGGTCATGTAAACACACACACACAGACACACACACACACACACACACACACACAGACACACACACACACAGACACACACACACACACACACACACACACACA
>JABFEB020000020.1:1265310-1279776 GCA_019775895.2 Stomatorhinus ivindoensis | reverse complement strand
GGCTTTTGTGTTTGGGGGATTGTTCCGGAGTGGGGGGTGACTGCACATCGCTTTATCAAATTTCTCCCCAGGATATCGAGAGCGAGGTCAGGGGAGGCCGAGGCAGAGGGCAGCGTGTAAAGCTGAGCGAAAACACAACATTCTTCTAATAAGTTTGGGAGAGAAAAACATCCCCTTTCCCTGCCGTTCATCCTCCGCCTCTGATTAAATACCGTCCGGGTGCCAAAAAGAGGTTTAACCTCTGCTTCTGACTGAAGGAGGGGTGAGAGAAAGGGGGGGGCATACTGCCAAAAGCAATTTGTGAAGCGCCTGACCGGAGAGTGAGCGGGGGTGCAGGCTGGCGGCGCAGCCCGTCTCTGCCCCCCAGCACTTTCTGACAGGGGAGTTAATATAACAGGCAGGTACTGGCGGAGCGCAGGCCATGCGGTGGGGGGAGAGGCAGTGGGATGGATATCGGGGCTAGACCAGCGGGGGGCATGGGGGGGCAGCAGGGACACAGTGAGGCAGAGAGACGTGTGCGCTCGCACAAAATTGCCCCTAGGGCGGCGCTGCCGGGATCTTCCATCACGGCTCCAAAAGAGGCGCTGAAAGCCGTCATCGTGGGCCTTCTCTGGGCCAGCTGATTTCTTTATCTAATAGAAAGTAATGACAGAGGCAGCAGGCCGGCCCTCTCTGGCAGGGACCGGGGCCCCCGGGGAGCCGCCGGGCCCATTTTGCATGGCGGAACGCAATAAAAATAAATGCACGCGGGAGTCTATTTGGCTCTGAATGATGGCTAGCTTGTTGCTTATCGGAGCCCAATAAATCTCCATGCTTGGGTGAGAGATGAAAATGGTTATCTGGTCATGGCAGTGCTGATGTGAATTTTGACTGACTTAGTGAAGCATCTCTGGGCATGATTTATCGGAGGAAGGAGGGAAGTTATTAAGCCATGGGAAAAAAATAAAAGAAATAAAGAGAAGTGAGAAAAAAAACAGGGAATAGAGGGCACATCATACCAAGTGGAAAGTAAATACAAACATCCTCAGGGATCTTGGCACGGGGAGGCCGAGTACAGGGTGAGGGCTGGGGGGGGGAGAGCTTTTACTGTGTTGTGTTCATGAAGAAGCAGAACTAGATCTTGGTTTTGATGTGAGTTTGACAGCTCCAGTGGAGCCCAAATGCAGTTCCGGAGCTGCGTGCCAACGGCTCTATTCCAGGTGCTTCCGTGAGGCTGGCCGTGTCCCCCCCGTTCTGTGGAGCACTACACACTGTCGGCGCTCAACACGTCGTGTTCGGCAGCAGAAATCGGCCATAAAGAACAGCTGTAATAACTATGGGAAGTTCATACTGCTGTGATCATTTGTAAAGTGCTGTATAAACTGACTATGTAAGTATCACCGGTGAGATTATAAACCGAAGGCACATACCCATGTGGGAAATGCTGAAATGAAATACTGCGAGGTCCTGCGGAGAGTCAGGCCTGTCTAAGTGACCGAGGGATACGGACTGAGCGAAGGAGAGCGATACTGCCCGATTGCACAGCCACTGTCGCCAGGACACACCTGCACAGGTACAGTCCTTGCATCCACCAAAGAGGGCGGCTCTTTTTGCTATTCCTCCCACCTCCTGAACACGCAGCCACACACGCCGACTGTCTGATTACCGCCAGGCCGCTGCCCATGGCTCTGGCGACAAGCGGTGTCAATATATTCGGCACTGTATAGCACTGGTGAACAGAACCATTAAAGCTTAAGGGCAACCACCATAAAGCAGTGATATGAATTTCATTACACATTTTCCTTTGATAATACGTTTCATGGAAAATATGGGTGTAATACATGAAACAATACAGAATATTATACAAAAATCATTTAAAAAAATTTATGAGCAATTCACCATAAAAAAAAAGTTCGGTCAAGGCGTAAATGAAACGTATTCTGCTGTTCCAGTGGTTTACAGCAGGCCATCAGCAGGGGGACAGCAGAGTGCAGGAAACAGAAAATAAATGCTGACACGGGTTATATTTCTTTTGGCAAAGGGGCGGGGCCACAGCCTAATGCCCTGCCTGACGTGCCCCCCGTTCTAATTGCTTGGCCAACTCAGTGCTCACAGCCTGTGAGGGACAGCATGGGTGACGTGGCGAGACGCCTCCGATCCCACAGCTAATGATGCGCGCCGGCCGGCCCTGAGCGAATGGCCGATTTAACCCCGCCGGGGGTCTTTAAGACCCCGGCTGATATATGACACGTTTATCGGCCGTTTTCCTGGGAGTGTCACCGCGAGGGGGAATGAAGCGGCCACCAATGGAGATGACTTGGAGAATTATGAGGCAGTTATTGTCAATCATCGGCCAGCCCCACCACCAACGCTGCAGAAAAAGCGAGAGCGCCCCCCAATGCGGCGTGGCCCAGCGGCCCCCCTCCCATCATCCCTCACCCTGCCGCCTGCTGCATATTTCTTCTTTACTGTTACTCTCTGGGCCCGGGGGCGATCCGAGGCCCGGCATTTGCACTCAAACGGGGTGCACATCTGCAAACCACCATTTTTCATACTTTCCCACATGAATAAGAAGATGAAAAATTTACATCATTTGTATTATACGACCGGGGTTATACACTGATATTAGTTTATCTCTTCTACTCCAGCCCGCTGCCTAATCAAGATGGATAGGTCTGAGGGACAGGCAATATTCCGGGCACAAAGTCTGAAGGAAAAGGCAGTGCGCAGATACAACACGGATTTCTAAGAGCGGGATAGACGGAATACGGAATACGCAAATATACGCTTTGGCCACCGAATCAAAGACGCAGCCCTTACAATAAATCTGACAGCAACTACAGACTTTTGGAAGGACAAGGAACAGTTAATCCCAACATTACTAATCACTTTCGGGATATTTACCAAACAGCTTAGGCTCAGAAAATCAGTCAGTCTAATGGGGGGAAAAAATTTAATGAAAATTAAACTTTGACACTAGACCATCTGCAGGGATGCTGGCTGTTCTACCTGCCAGTATGAAAGGGCCCTTAACGATTGTCCACACTCTCATGTGGAAAACTCATCAAAGAGCTAATAATGCTTTTCATCAAGTCAACTGCAAACTGATTGTTCTTATTAAAACATAAATAAAGCATGAAGAATCTCATTTACTCAGAGGCAGAGGTGAACACGTCTGAGAAAAGTGTGTGACGGCTGTCTGGGTTATACTCAAATGTTACTCTTCTAGACTGAACTTCAGTAAGAGACTAAGGAAAAGAAAGAACATAATTTTACACGTTATAACCACATTATCATTATCATGATAAGTGATACAGTATCAATGTTATTTGTTTTACCATTAAAAGTAACTTATCTGCCTCATCAATAGGGATAAACATTCTAATCATTCTAAAAGCCTTTTAAAGGGATTATATCTGGTCTATGCTTTCTATAGGTGGGACACAAGGGTAGTATTTCACAATAAGAGAAGACTTTGTGGGGATAAATACCTATGAATTTTAGGGTTTAAAAGCGCTTTGTGGTGAGGCTTCACTCATTAAAATAATTATCCTTATTGGTAACATTTGCTGACCTATGGAAAATTCTAAAAATCATTTTGCTTACAGGAGAAAATGTCTTTATATTTTAAGGAATATTTAATAAAGAAAAAATGAACTAACTACCCTCATCACCTCGCGGGGTTTAAAAAGAAGCAGGATATGGTTCAGAACCCCTCTGAAAGGATAAGCACTTTTTTGGAAAATACTATAAGTGTAAATTGTGAAGAAAAAAAAAATATATATATATGTGTGTGTGTGTGTATATATATATATATGTATATATATATTTACTATTATCTGTACTACGTCTGTATAGAAAGAATGGAGGGGGGTGGGGGTCCTGAAGGTTGGGGGCAGGTAGCCAGACCTGCATGTCTTTCACAGCAGACGCAGGTGCTGGCAGTCAGACAGGGGGCGATGGTGAGTCCGACCCTGGTGAGGATCTTGCAGGTCCTCCCCGGCCTATTAAGCTGGAAAACGTGCAGATGTTGAGCTTCGGACACCTCGTCCCTCAGCTCTGTGACACAAAGAAGCCGTCATCCACTCCAGCATCCAAGCGGCATCCTCAGAGCTCGCGGCTGTTATCTGAGCTATTTAGTGGCATCTGGTCGGGGGGAAAATAGTTCGGGGTGGGGGGGGGGCGGATGAGCTGCATGCACGTTAATTAATTGAGGAGAGATTACACGGCCTTCCAACCGTGTAGTTTGTCATCAGAGTCCGTTACACATTCATATTAGATGTTTCTCCACAGTATCAGCAGTAATTAAAAGCGATACCTCTGCTGAAGTTACTGCCTTGATGGCAGACTTCAGTAAACGCGAACAGAAACACTCAGCATGCTGCTGCTGTTCAAAGCTGCCTGTAAACTAGCGCAGCCCCAAAGGGAGCACCTTCCCCACTGAAGGAACCATACAAACCTCCAAAGGCTCGCGTCTCTTTCCGCGGCTCTGCAGGTATTTCAAGTCCTTTAATCAGACAAGCTCTCTGAAGCACGAATATCTTTAACATGCACTTTTAATGACGCTTATTCAGCGGACGGTGCCACGAACCTGGAGCCACAGCAATAAGGGCTAAGGGGTCACAAGATGAGATCACCCTAAGCTCACTGAAATACTGCCGTCTCTGGAACAGCATACTGTGCGATGTGCCTCATGGCTGTACTAGGGGTGCTGATACCAAGTGCACAGTGAACGCAAGCATAAGCCCTCTTTGCAGCCAATGGGTCTTATTTAACAGTGACACAACGTAGCCATCAATGTTTAAGCTCCGCTTAAAACATCATTCTGGAAGATTCCATGATGATGTTAAAGGACACGGCAGCTGGGCAGGGTCAGTGAGGTCTCCTACCATCAGGGCCGATGGTCTGATTGTAACCCCGGCTCTGCATGTGTGCGTGTTGTCTGCTGTGTTATCCCTGTGGGCCTACGTGTGTATCAGCAGAGTGTCCAGTACAGAGCGTACCCTGGCCCACACCCTCTGGTCCCGGGCTTGGGGTTCAGCGTGATCCCAAACGGAACATACGGTTCTGGAAAGGGGACGGAAATGTTCCCCTTGCTTTCCAGCACTCCTTGCCAGACATTGCGGTCGATTTTTAATAGTAACGCATTGTCAACCGGATGGGGCGTAACGGTGGAGCAGTGGTTAGCACTGTCGCCTCACACCTCAGGGACGAGCGGTCGAGTCTCTGTCATAGCTCCGTGTGTGTGGAGTTTGCATGTTCTCCCCGTGTCGTCCTGGGGTTTCCCCCCCACAGTCCAAAAACACGTCGAGGCTAATTGGAATTACTAAATTGCCCATAGGTGTGCAGGTGTGAGTGTGTGGTGTGTAAGTGTGCTCTGTGAAGGGGTGACGCCTCATCCTGGGTTGTTCCCTGCCTTGCACTCGTAACCTGCAGGATAAGATCCAGATCCCCCAGCTACCCTGAATAGGACAAGCAGTTACAGAAAATGGATGGATGGATGGAAGGATGGACAGAAGGATGGATGGACCTCTCTTGTGTCTATGACCTGCTGAAGGATCAGAAGTACTGAATAAGGACATCAAAACATTCAGCACATAATGTCGTTACACACGAATATGAGCGATCTGGCTGGTGAATGCAGAAGCCTCAGACAGTCACCAGAGAATTACTGCCAAAAAAAGACCATCGCTGAAAAAGAGTCTCTAGGGCAGCCAGACAGGCAGCGTGACTCCCAGTGCAAAGAAACGCCCCAAACACGGAAGGCAGGAGCACGTCGTCTACCGACATCACAGCTGTGTGCTTCAGTGAACGGCACTTCACTTCAAAACCGGGGCCTAATTGGCCACACACATGGTTAAAACGAGCAGGACGGATTCATGGGAATTAAAATGTTATGCTGCCAGGGGTGAGGCGATTTAGAGTCTCACGTTAAAGAGAGCACGACACCTGGTCTGCAGGGCTGTGCCATGTGGAGCACAGGAGAGGGGAGGGAGGCGACCCTGCGCAGCCTTCCCTCTCAGCACCTTCGGTGGTGGCAGGAAATGCCTCCCCCACCCTTCAGTGAGAATGGCGCATTCCTGTCTGACCCCAACGGCAATTAAAATGGACCATAAAACTAGCATAAACAAACACTCCACGTGGCCACACTTCATACTTTACTACCCTACAATCAAATGGTAGCACACAGCCAATTAACACTTTATTTGGATAATTAGTGCTGACAACATATGTTGAAAAGCAGGAGGGGATGCTTCAGTAAGGTCCTGCAAGTTAATAAAAATCTAAATATTTCAACAAAAGATATATGTGTACAGAGATATATGTGTATAAGTTGTTAAAAGATTATTCCCAGAAACTTTCCCCACTGCTGTACTTAAAATTATGACCTGTTTCCAGTTTTCAAACATTCCTTTACAAAAAAAATCTGTGTTCGACGATACTTTAATTTGTATTTTGAAATTAAATCATCTGTTTGATTTTTCTGAGAATTATCTTGAAAAACTGATCTTTATCTCAATAGACTTTATTCAAACAGATTAAGATATTTTACAAAGATTGCAAACATTATATTAGAATATTTGAGAAAACATTTTTTCCCCAACTAACCCAGATATGAACTCCTTTATAGAGCTTACAAATTAAGTGTGCAATTTGTAAGGGTGGCTTGTTTTCTTGTCACATCCCTTGCTGAAGCTGGGCAGCGGGAGGACCCTGGCCGAGATGTACCCATACGCCATCGTTAGCCTGGAGAGCACGAGTGACCACTCTGCTAGCAGCACCCATCAGTTTTCTATCAGGATAGACATGTGTGAAACTTCACTTGAGTTCTTATTAAATCACAATCAATTTCCTGGAGTTCAAGGCCGGGGGAATGGCGGCTAATAAAACAAACAGTATGAGGAACACAGTAGTCCCAGAAAAACAAATATTTCCTTTTCCTAAATTTTACTAAATGACATGGAATTTGGAAAAAAAAGTTGTTGAGGAAAGGCTAAGAATGAAAATGATAAGATAAAGAGAGGCAATGCTTATTTTACAGTTGGTCAACGAAAGAAGACTTTATGCCTCATTTAAGAATACAGAAGATGAGTTTTGATACTTCCCGTCTTCCTTTGTGGGATGAGAGAAGAGCCTTGTCATCAGAAATGGCGAGCCATCCCACTTTGATCTTTAAATACTTTTATCATTCAAAGCAGGTCACATAAAACCTATAGCTACGATGTAAACAAGGAACAAGGAAACACCTCAAAGTTTCTTTGTTAACCAATACAGTGATACCTCAGAACTCGAACTTAATCGGTTCAGAACTCAGGATTGAATCCTAAAAAGTTTGAGTTCTAATCGAATTTTCCCCATAATAAATAATGGAAAACCAATTAATTGGTTCCCGGCCCCAAAAAAATACACGTAAATATGTTTTTCTTTTTTGGATTTAAACACAGAATGAACAGGATACTACAAGAGCATATACTGTACTAAACACATCTAAGCAGAGTTATCAAAACAGTAATTTATAAAGTAAGAAAGTAAATGTATCCAAACAATGTTTAAAGTAAAAAAAAAAACGTGTCCAGCCCTGATCGTCCGGTCCTTCCGTGTGCCACGCCCCGTCATTAACCTCGTGTGGAATCCCCATGTGATCAGCTGTTTCTGGTTGTTGTCATTAGTCCTCCGTATTTACTATTTCAGTTTGTTTCCCCAGTCCAGTCATTGTATTGTCCGTCTGCGTTTTGCCTGCCTTACCTGTAGTTAAACCCCGTAATTCCCCGATTCCCTGATGTCTACACCTTTATCCCCATTCCGCCCCGCTTGGCACGACAATATTATTATAGTTAAATGTATTAATGGTTTATTATTAATGATATTAAAATAATTCACAAGAATTTTTTATTTTTAAATGTATTTTATTATATAATAATAATTACTGTTACTGTCTATCATTGTCTAAATATATTTTACTGTCTAAATATATGTATTCAGCTAATGTAAACATGCACGATGTAATCACAGCAAATGTGAGGCTGAGACTGAAGCGTTACCCTTTGTTTCCGCTGAGAGATGTGCCGCGTGAGTCATTTCCCCGCGCGTACAAGTTATTTAAGGTCGGCATTCACAGTTCGACTTCTGAGATTCAGATCGAGTTCTAGGTATTTTTTTTTTAACTGGCTGGTTCAACTTTTAAGTAATTTGAGTTGTAATGCATTCGAGAACTGAGGTACCACTGTATATTTTACAGAGATGGCAGACAACAGCTTCACTTTCAGCCTGAGTGACTGGTTATGACTCATAATCTCTATAAAACAGACCACATGCATTTTTCTGATAAGTTTCCGCTTCCTTCCTGAGCTGCTCACTTTATTTCACATCACAGACGGGTGATAGCTAATTGCTCCAAGGTGTTCATCCAGGTTTCGACTATTAATCAAAGGCTACTAAATGTGCTTCGGTTAGATGTCTCAAAGATTAGGAAAGACAAACTAATGAATAACATTTTTAACACCCTAAGAAGGAAAAGGTAATCAACCCATTGTGACCTTACAATTTAACCAAAAAGCTGCTGCACCATAATTATGTTTCAGGCCAAGCAGCATTAACCTTCCCTGACTTATTTTCCTGGGCAGAGTTAATCGATTACAAACTGCAGTTCAGGTCAAGTAACCTGATTCCTCTTCTTCTAATCTGTCAGTTCATCCCGTGAGCTCTTTAATGGAGCTATATGCTGCAGCATGTCTAATCAATATGTGATTACAGCACCAATTCGTGATGAATTCAGACATTAAAGCACATCAACCCTTCCAATTCCTCCTGATCACAAGAAACAAAATCACATAGTCATTATTCCCTGCACTCTGCCTCCAAAGAGCAAACGCTAATGAAACAAATCAGGCAACATAACAAAGAAAGAGCATATTTACAGCAGGAATGGTGCTGATGCAGAAATTACACGGTTTTTGGAAGCACACTATGAGTCCGAGGGCATAATGAGCTATTGCAACGGCTCATCCCCTTATTAATCTATTTACTGATTTATCGGCAAAAGTTGTGAAACAGAATCCACAGAAAAAAGCCTGCAGTTTACCGGTCCAGGTTTCTGTCACTTCTAAATCACCTCATGAGGACCCACTCAAGATGTTCCATTAAGATTAATTCCAGCTTAATGTTAATTGGTCCTTAGGCTACGAGTCCTAGAAGGTCTGTCCCCATTGGTCCACTCTCTATGGGACATTCAGTCTGGGAGGGGGGTAATGAGTAGATGCTTCATCAGTCTGCACATTCCGCCAAGTCTCTCGAGGGGCTCCTTCTCGCTCTGTAATTAACCCACACGCACAATCCGTAAATCCCGTGTTTACAGCGATGATATAAGATGCTGAAAAACTAACGGCGAGCACATTAAAAGGTACAAAATTCACATTTAAATATTTCTTTGCTTTCACTTAATAAGCTCCGGAGGCTGTCCACTGGGTAAACCCCTCGATCATTTATTTATTTTCCCCATTAAATTTCCCTGATCTAAGGAGCTCTGGTTGTTGGGAAGTGGACTGGATCTGCTCTCCCCAGAGGCTTCTCCAGGGAAAAGCCGTAAATGACCTAAATAAAGGGTACTTCTGGGGGCTCCTGAGATGAGTCGGCCCCATTAAAGCTGAACGAGGCGCCTATTAGCCGGGCTGCTAACTAAGTGAGATCAAGCACAGTGCAGCTTACGTGCATCTTCATGTTCTTTGTTTACTTAGTTATAAAAGCGCCTGGAGCAGTTTTTTTTCCCCCATCCTACCCGCCTTCACTTACTGTTCCCTGTCAACCATCATTATAACTGTTTAAAAATCATTTTTAACCAGCATATCATACATAAAATTCTAATGTGTCCAAAATTTAAATGATACCAACGCTGACCAAATAGCAGCTGGAAAAGAATTAACACAATAGCAATATTTAAAATATAGATTAAATATGTTTCAGAGCTATTATAAATATATTTTAGCAGTCGCACCCTTTCTACTTTCCAATAAAGCAGTATAAAATTGTTTAAACTCTCACTAAAATGATCCATTCATATAAATAGGAAATTATTCTAAAATGAAAACCGAGTAATTCCTAAACTATTCTTATTATTTTGTATTTATTATTATTCTTTAGATTTTAATTTGACATTAATTCCAAGTTTTTTCTTCTCTGGAAATACGGGCTGTTGAGAATAATTATGTTAATGTTCACGCAAATAAAACTTCAATATCCTCCACAAAACTTTTAAGCTGTTCTTCCCACATCTTTAATTGTTGTTTATAACCTCCAGCCCTCTTCAGTAATAACACTGAAATCCTGTTCTAACCTGTGCATCATTTCATGTCACTCACCCACTTTTGTTCCTCCCCATCTTTAAAATCGTAGTCAAACAACCTCTTACATCAGAAAATGCACAGTCTGGTGTTAAAACTGGTGTTCAACATGAGACAGTTTTGAGGTCACCCCTACAATTACACAGCGCAATTACCCTAGCCGGTTAATATCTCGACATACCCTGCCATGAATCATGTTATCATTTGCTGTCATTACTTCCCTGGTGCCCAAAATGTGTGACCGCGGGACCAGAGTGCATAGGACCATTTACAGTAGTGACATACATGGTGGGCGAGTGGCGAGTGTTTAGCTTCTAATGATGGCCAGGGATACCCTCAGCATTTTCATCACCTGTGACTCCAAGCAGACCATGGAGGAGAGTCCCCCTCTAATTCTGAGCACGTTCAGCACGTCTTATCAAGCTTAGAAGTTCAGGCCAAAAGAACCCACAACAGTCCTCCCAGCATCTATATTCACACAGGGGCTGGGGCACTTGACATAATTTGCCATGACAGGTATGTTGGAATGCTTCTGTGCTTTACACATCCCATCTTGCTCTCCTTTGAGAGAGACAGACAGACAGACACACACACACAGATAAGAGTCAAGCTTGGGGTCTGAGGACAGGGACAGGCCATTTATCTAACATCCATGAAACATTTTCTCCACCAGTCATTTTAACTTTGATGAACTTGGCATGGAGCTTAAGTGCCAGGCATCATTGCTACATTATGCACAGTGGCCTTTGGACTTCCTGTAGGCCAGTGTTACCCAATCCGGTCCTCGGGGACCCAAATCAGTCCACGTTTTTGCTCCCCCTGAGCTACCTGCCATACAGTCCACATTTTTGCCCTCTACCAGGAGCTGGGAGGAAGCAAAACGTGGACTGTCTGTTGGTCTGCAAGTACCGAACTGGAAAACACTGCTTTAGACAGCTGACATTTAGTTAATTGGATCAACTGAAGCGTACAAACACATCCCAACATAAAACTCAGTTCAGTCACTATTTCTGATCCAAAGCATTTCTTCACTCCCTCAATGTCTACTAATCTGGCCATATACTCTTTCAAATGATTAAAAGCATTCATAAAAACTACTGCCTGCTAACAGGTTTACCGTCCTTTATTTCAAAACTATCAGTGGGCTGTTTTCAGCTGGCCAGGGAAGGCGGCTGGACCCTGAGGAGGTTTCCTGAGAGCCAGCCCTGTTCATATGAAGACCGACAGGAGCGTCTCACGGAGCCAAGATGACAGCCCTTGCGGCTCAAGCCAGTCAGTGTGATTTATGCAAGTTATTACTGCCCATTACAAGACAAAACAGTAAACATACAGATATGCAGACAACGGGCCTGTCTCATGGCACAGATGACTAAGACAACGACTGTGGCTCGGTGACAGTGCACATCTTAGTAGCCAATATAACATTCACAACAACAATCTAACTGCAGCCAAGACTAGGAATTGTAGCCTGCCCAGTCGTTTTACTGTGCTTATCAATAAAGCTTCTCTTATTACCTATACCGCCATAGCGCTGTGATGTATATTGATGCCACTGCTTGCAAAAAACAAATGACACCCTACAGAATACCAAGTTCCTATTGAGCACAGCCTCTCACTGAGAGGTTTGATGGAAGCTTCTCACGTTGGTTTCCACAGCTGAGAAACACCAGCGGAGAGAATGGCGGCCTGTACCAGCCCTTTGCGCGACACACATGACTGCACTTGTCATACACGCCCCCATAACTTTAACACAACTAGTCTCTCTCCCCTCTACTCCTGCTCCATAAGAAAGGATGTTATAGCCTGTACAACACGCAAACGGGTACGCTGACACCGATGATGCAGCAAGTTCACCACAGAGGGACCTATTAGCCACACCAGCAACACGGCATGACAGAATGTCTACAGCTAGAATGGTTTTGGTGAGAGTTCAGTCAATGCCGTCTCGTATTTCAGTTAATCTAATTGTACAGCTGGTTTAATTTTAACTTAGCCTTGTGTTAACAGACAATAACAAATAACTGTAATCTGCCAGTACAAAAAGCTAATGCATGCCAAACTCCTACGTGATACCAAGCCTTTCCTTGTCTCTGAACTGTCATCAATTTGCATAAAGAACGCTAGCTGGAGGTAAATGCATATATAATAAATCCAGTAGAAACCTCTTCTTTTTTCATGCTGTAAATAAGTTTGCATAATGATGGCCTGTATCACGCAGAGAGGGACTCTGGGATGAACTAAATCCTTAAGCCATTTCTAACTCCTGCATTCTCCTGATAATAAATTATTTAACGACTGAGGGGAAAAGTTCTTACAGCCATACGCTCCTTTACAAGATTCAAGAACATGCTTCAAGTACTTCCTTTAGAAAGTACTTGGAAGTAATGGAGCCCCTGGGTACAGACATGCGTCCAGCGTGGGCTGGACATTCAGACAGGTGAGAAGGCAAGATGAGAGCATGAGGACTGGGAGGCTAGAGGATTGGGAGGCTAGAGGACTGTTCAGGCATACATTGACGTATCTTCCTTCATCCTCTTTTTGAAATCAAAAAAAACTTTGGGTGTCTGTAATTCTTACATGGCCTGCCTCCCATCACATGAACTGAGATATTTCTGAGCTGTATTAACTGAATGATTTAAGCTCTCCTCTCAGTAACACCTAAGGTATGACTCTGCTCTCTGCTGACCCTCGCTGCTATTCAGTCCTAAGTACGTACCCCTTGGGGATTCTGTGTTACAGCTTGCTTGGTATTTGTTGTGGGCTGTTTTTTTTCTTGACAGATGTTTAGCAAAACGTTCTGTGATTTAGACTGTGATTTACAGTCCTTTTAAAAGACGTTCACCAGCACCTGTTCATCGAAGTTGTAACTTGGCATTTGGTGATATTGAGAATTGCCAACTCTGTGGTTAGCAAATAAATGCTCCAGAACTTCATGTCAACCCTCCCATACGAAAGATGCTTCCTACAAAAGGAACACCATTGAATTTTGAGCCAATAGTCTTCCAGTTGTTGATAACAAATGAATTGATTCTCTAAAACTGGCTAGATCTATGGGTTCTCCTGTCCACTTTACCTAAGTCAGTGAACTTAGATCTTCTACATAATCACATAGTGATCTTGTACATCTTACGTATTCCTTTGGAAAGGTAATCTCATGAAAGGTTTGACTTCATACCTCTTTTTAAAATCTATGCTTCACAATCTACATTCATTATATTCCAGATTTTTTAAAAGCTCTTCCTTCTAGAGCGGTTTTTGCTTTTAAAAGCTATGTCAAGCCTGCTCTTTTTGTCCCTCGAGGCTTCTCGAAATTTTCTCACACCACACTTGCTTTGGGCCCTGGCTGCTTTGTGTACTCATGTGTTATTTGTGTCAGAGATGTGTATCTTTATCCTGGAGCAGTCACAGGTTGTAAGGGGCTTAACCGTATGAACAATGCAGTGGAACAGACAGTGCAATTCGTCAAAGGCCAGCTCAGGAACAAATACGGATATGCCGTTCTCACAAAAAGCAACCGGGGAAGATCTCAGCTCTCGCCTCACTTCAGTGGATTTCCCCCCCATTTTTAACACTGTATTTTATAGGCTTTTGAGGGTATTATCATGGAAGCATTATGTGATTTCATTATGAGGTTAGCCACTCTGAGGTCTGAGGCTTAACTCAAGAGTTAACCAAACGAAAGTAGAAACATAACCGGTTGCCTGCATCGGGTGCAAACACAGTCACTACTTTGCCAGAATGGCGGGCATTTGCACAAACTATTCAGAGCCAGAGGCCAAATCTGGCCAAGAGTCATCCTGCACATCTACGCAGCTGAAAAGAAAAAAAAACGTTATATTCGGCCCAACTCCCGTAGCACGGAAAGGAACAAAGAGGAAACTGAAGTTGTGAACTTTTGAAAAGCTCAACTAAACATGGGGCGCAAAGAAAAGAAGGGATCCACTTTGACATTTTGCAGAAATATACTGTCCCGACATGTTACAACAAACAAATGATTCCATTTGCTAAACCCCACCCACTGCCCCCACCCTCCCCCTCGGGTTATTTATCTACACCTGTGTGAAAACACCTCTGGTTTCAGGCTAATGCCTTGTCGATGACACTCCCTGGAGGATCTCAGGTGCTGCGCTGGGGGGGGGGGGGGGGGGGG